>NNCF01129419.1:3438-26575 GCA_002313205.1 Laupala kohalensis
ATGTTGGGGGTCGGGTCTAGTAACACATCGACATGTTGGGGGTCGGGTCTAGTAACACATCGACATGTTGGGGGTCGGGTCTAGTAACACATCGACATGTTGGGGTTGGGATGCGTGACGAAGCAAAATCAAGATTTTCGCGCTTTAAAATTCGGATATTTTTGGGATAGATCGGCGTGCAAAAGAAGAGAGCGAAAATTGTAAACGGAGGTCTTACTACTCTGTGCGATGAAGTACATTAACTATCACACAGCATAGTACATTCCACGCTTCTGTTGAGTACCGTTCCTTCGCTCAAACATTAGAATTGTAAACGCGCGGGATAACCGTGAGGCTTGACTGATTTTGTTTGGGCACACAAATATCACTGTGTTCGCGATAAAATAATCTGTTTTAATAAATATTCTCATCAGAAAACCAATCAGTTAAAAAAAATAAAGCTACATTTTAAATAGGGGTGGTCTTGATCTGATACAATAAAAAGGCATATCCGCGACTTTTTACATTTGTGTTTCATAAAGAATACCTTTCCCTTGGGGCATGGTTAAAGGTCAATTTTATTCTGGTTCTTAGTCCATTTCTGTTCTTCTGTGGCACAGATACTCTCACACAACGCTCAAAAAGTTCTACTGCCGATGACTAACCTTCGTAACACCACACGTCAGAGCCCTATTTCAGGAGGAAAATGTGCATCCCTTATGACAGGCTGCTTCCTAAGCGTGCCTTAATTCAGTGGACACTTTGCCAACACCAACCGCATTTCCTCATCCCTTCCCAAATGAGAATTTGTGGGGTGTTATGGGGGATACGACAAGAACCCCACCCCCATCACCTGTCCTCAAGTAAGTGCGTGATTAGCAGCAAGGGACTTGGAACAGATCGTCGCAGGACACCATTCGGAACCTCTGCGACTCCATATTGCAATGTTTCGACACATGCGTTCGACAGCATGTGGCAACAATGATATACAAAAAACAAACCAGATTTTGTTATGCGAGTTAATAAATATTGTCCCTAGAAATGTGAAAGTTTAATCGTTTCGTATGTGTGGCACCCTCCACCAGTATTTCTAACATTTTTGCAATACGCCGTAACCTAATTGGCGCAGAATTCGGTTTTTCAAGGAGAGTTAATTTAGAGAAAGAAACAATTTCATTGGTTTATTTTGATTGTAAATATTCTAAATATACGAATTCTCGTTTCTCACTTATTTACGCCTAATATTGTGGTAGGTTTATGCAACATAACTACCTTATCTTAGAAATTTAATGGTTTTTTATACTTTTATACAAATATTCACACGCTTTGTACATGAAGAACCAAATAGGAGTCGAACCCATGCACTGGAAATGAGTAGGTCGTGAACCCATGCACTTCAAAGTTGTCAAGTTAAATAAAAACACTAAGCCTGGTTTTCACTAATGACCATTAATATCTTGATTGAGAAAATACTAATCAAGAGAAATATTACCAATTTAAGAAAAATTCACATTTCCCTACCTATTTCTTTAAACCGGATCTGAACTATTACCTCACAACCAATTAGCGCAGTGGTGGACAGCACATTAAACCAAGACAGGTAACCGACTGATTGCAATATCAGAACTATTGCACGGTATAATTCGTTAAGAACTTTGAAAGAGGCCTATATTTAAATCTACAATGCTACTTAGTGATCGAAAGCGACAGATGTCACAACTGCCTAAAGGAAAACTTAAACAGGTGTTTTAGACGTCGCTGATTTCATCCGAACAATTAATCCTTCAATAAATCCTACACTTCAGATCTCTACAAAACGATCAAATACTTTTGTATCATCCACTTGTGCAATTATGCTGACGGTCAACCCACATAGTAAATCATAGTTACATTTTTCAGAAAAAAAAACTTTAGAATTTCTCACGGAAATATTTACACGCATTGTAAAAAAAATAACTTCTTTAAACTATCCACACGAAAAATGTGTAAACATTACAACTCAAATATAATTAACATACTTCAATTTTCTATAAGATTCATTACAATTTCTGATCATACTTCTCAAAGGCTGCCATCTAGAACATTTCTGCATTAGTATCTTACAACTACCTCATGTACGAGTAAGTCCCGACAACTCAACAACAATATACTTTCAAAATTCATCTTTGCATCAACTGGATAAAACTTTCTTTTAAAGAAGGAATTTCACACAGCCTTTATACCGCATTGCCCATGTTCTCAATTAGCATTTACTTAGTATCCACGTAAACAATTACTAAAACCAACCAATCTCAGATTCTAGATGTCTGATGATAATCTGCAGATGGCTGAAGTTCTTCGGTGATCCTTCACACTGCTTCGTCAGCTGTTGGGTTTCCCTGAAAATGCACACAACGATTATCGAATTGTCATTCAAAAGGGAAGATGCATGTAGGTGATTTGGCAACTTCCATATGATTAGAAACATGAATGATCCATATCACAAGCCAAGGGCAAAGGAAAATCACTGAAGAACCCAGACTGGGATTTTTTAAGATAAGTAACTTTCATACATCAATGGAACAAATACACCACATTCCAAAATCAATACAAAATAAGAACTTGAAAAACGACCACGTTTTTATTTTTGCAGACCATCTTCGTATAAGATTAATAAAACCTATTTTCCAAAACATTATACTGCAAGAGTGAAGCTTACTCGAACGAATGGAATTGCTCTCATACGAACATACCTTAAAACCACTTCTTGTGGAACAGTGACAAGCGATGTTGAAGTCTCGATTACCGCCAACTTCAAGGGTTCTCTCCTTTCTGAATTTACTGAAAAATATAAAAGCATTTAATTCTCTCAATAACTACGAACTCCAATAGGATTCATCTCAAAGTTGGAGTACGTCAAATTTTACTCATTACAACTATGCACTAAATTTCAAAGGAGAAGGTAACTACTCTCATTTAAAGGTATAAGTAAACAAGCCGCGGAGCTAGACAGACGAACATTTCATGAAACATCTACAAGAGGCAATCTTCAAGGGCTAAAAGCTTTAGCACCAACTGTGATAATTTATTTTTATCCAATTCCGTTATGATACATACTGCACTGTAATATATATTACATGTATACATGGGTACCGCCAAAGTTTAGTGAAATAGTTATTTTCGTATAGAATGGTCATATACATTTATGACTTCATTAACTGCTAAAAATAACAACAAATCACTTGTTCTCTCAATGAAAATCTCTGCTAAAAATAAACTATTTCTGGTTATTATTACGTTCTTTCGGACACTTCAATTGCTGACCTTAGCCTCGTCTGGTAATATCACGAATGCGAACATTACGTATTAGATTCATTACTAGGTGAAAGGAAGGACATTTCACGCCTACTTATTTAGTTCTTTATACAGTTTTCGAAGTAATACTTCACAACTAGTGGTGTACAGCACCGTAATCTGTCGGCAACTGTCGATTTTACTGCAATACAGAATGCTTCGAGGGTATATACTTATCTCACAGGTTCCAGAGACTGTCTTCTCCAATGATTTACAGATGACAAGTTCTTCCGGAATCCTTCACACCACTTCATCAGCTCTGCGGACTGAGGTCATCGTTTCCCTGAAAACGATCACGACGGTTAATGAATTATCATGCGAAAGGAAAGAAGCATGTAAGAAGTACTTAAGCATCTTCCATATGATTTTTCACGCAATGGACCATTATTGAATAATTATTTACATCTACTTAACGAAAAATTACACAAAATGCAAATTTTATGACAAAATAAACACTTTTACAATGATGTTTTAATGCTTTTTGTTTACTCGTCAATTACTGTATCAAAACTATCTTCCAATTCATTTAAAGTTACTTAAGTAGTGAAAGTAAGTAATGGAAGAAGCACACTTACACGAACATCTCAACACGTATTCTTATAGAAGAGACGAGCGAGTTCCAACTAATCATTGCCGAATTCATTGGTCAAATCTCAGCCTTCTTTCCGCAACAACTGGAAAATAAAAGGTCCTAAAAGTATATCACTGAATAACTGAAAAATAACCAAGATGCTCCAGTTCTCTAAATGAAAATCTTCAAAATGTTAAAAATTTCACGAGAAAAAAATGTCTTTTCAATAGTATCCATTACCTTGCACACTAATTTCAAAAGAATTATAATTTCAAGGCTTAAGTAAACAAGCCGTGGAGTTCACCAGGCGCACTTCATTTTATGCCGTCAATAGATATCTTGCCCTGTCCTCGCATGTATCTCAAGTTGTCACTGCTAATATAATTACGGACTTCTGTATTGTTATCTACAAGAAAATTTCTACAAAGTACCTTATATACTTTCACTTTAAATTCTTATTGCTCACCTTTTACGAAACTTCCTGCAAGCCTCCAAGGACGCAGTTTCTAGTTACGGGACAATATTCTTCTAATAGTTGGAATATTACTCGACGCACTGCTTGGTTACTATCAAGACATTTCGCCAGTATATATTTTTCTCTTTTTCATACGTATTTTTGAAAGCTAAAAATTAACTAACTGCTGCTAAAAATACATTTTCTAAATCTCCATTTTTGCACCAGCAGTCGATAGTGTCGAAAGTAATCCATCTACACGAGTGTTTGGAACCCAAAACTGCGATAAATATTCCATTTACTCATAACTCCGTATATTTCAACAAGTTCTTGACAATATCCCAGAAATATCATACAATAAATACTTGACCAAACGAGGTACATACAATCTTAAACATACTAGGTATTTTCTAAAAAAATACAAGATACAACTGGGAAATAGTAACAAAATTCAGAGAATGCCTTGAAAATACCTGTAACGTAGAAATGTATTACAGTTTTTTTTATTTCCTAATATTTCTTTTGTGTGTGTCGACCTCTGAAAACCCGTAGAAAATTGCGCTATAGTAGTCAAGGACATCTCGTGCTGTTCTATCCACAATGACAAAACCAATGGGAAAACTTTCATGATAAGAAAAAAACTGATAGTTAATCCAAGCTCTTAGCGGTAACATTGAATTTCAGTCAAATATCTTAATATTGCTGATTCACCCTCGACCTCTTAATGCTAGATTCTGATCGCGAAGTGCATGGAAAGCAACTTTTTCCTGATTTACAATATATGAAACTGCATCAAAAGTTAGATCGGCTCGAAAAAGTACTCTAAAACCTTTCTTAATTGGTTCCGAAACACATGGTGTCGAACATTGGTTCACCGTCGAGCGCTGGTGCAGTTACCATACTACACTTCCTTACATCCAATCCTGGAGTACTACGGACATCTAACCCTCACACCACGTCTAATCAATTCTACATCTAATCAATTCTACATCTAATTAATATTACATCAGTTCTACGAGGAACATTAATATACGAAAGCCACTCCAGACATTCATACATCAGTTCTACGAAAGCCACTCCAGACATTCATACATCAGTTCTACGAAAGCCACTCCACACATTCATACATCAGTTCTACGAAAGCCACTCCACACATTCATACATCAGTTCTACGAAAGCCACTCCACACATTCATATATCAGTTCTACGAAAGCCAATCCACACATTCATACATTAGTTCTACGAAAGCCAATCCACACATTCATACATCAATTCTACGAAAGCCAATCCACACATTCATACATCAATTCTACGAAAGCCAATCCTCACATTCATACATCAATTCTCATCCCTTTTACTGAACCCTTGTATGATGGAAAGCATATTTTACAGCACTCCAATACTACAATACCTGAAAAAACCCAGACTTGACATTTTGTGTGTAATATATCAACGAGTTTTAGGAACATAACATTTTCATTTCCTTCGAATCTAAAGAAACTAAATGGCGGAGAGTAGGTCAAATCGATATTTCACTTATTTGTTTCTCCCAAACCCTATGAATTTCCTACATCTTTGAGAAGCTTCGACCAAGAATGCAAGAGCACATTACGTGACTTACATGACGAGCTCTATCCAATCTACTTTTCAGTCAGTGCCAGAAAAGCGTCGGGCGAGGGTCACACAAACGTATCATCTCCGCACTCGCGGCAGAAAGGCCTCTACGATGAAACGATGAGATGAACAGCATCTGAAACAAATCTGCACCAAGTGGTGCTCATCTTGGTAATTAACAATGACCCCCAAAATAAATCGAAGCACCAGGTCCGTAGAGAACCAACAACTGAAGACGAAGGAATCAGACGAAATGAGCAGAACTGACTCGGAACTTGCTTTTAATGAGTTCCCTTTAACCCATTCCACTTTCCCCTTCCTGAGATGGCGTCCAATCAGAAAACAGAATGTAATCTATGTCACCACTTGCTTTCTCTTTGCTATTTCGTTCTCTAAATAAAACTATTTGTCGATTCAATAATAAATTATGCATATGTACACATATATCTGCATTTATGAGCATTTTCGTATTTCATGGAAGTATTGCATACACGATTGAAGCGTTACCAAAACGCTTTAAATATGTAATGAAATATCCAGTTACAAAGAGAAATTATATATTTCAATTATTGTCTTATATTTTGATGCCTAATTTTCATTTCAAACGACTGAATACACACAAATTAACATACTGAGTTATAATGCATGATATTAGCTTCAGTGTGATAAGAACCTAATAGTTGTAATAAACAGTATGTATAATGTACATACGTAACCAGGCTTCAATTGAGTAACTTCTTCTTATTCATTTCCATCTCTCCTTGAAAAGTTATAGAGCAAGTCTTCTTCTTTCAGACACTTATTACACATGGTTACAAAAACACTTTATAATTTTTTTTGTATCTGCTTCATAATAAAGAAGAAGAAAATCTTGAATAGTCTTTAGTCCCCAGTGCCTAAGTACTGTATTATGAAAAATAAATACATCATCCTCATTTTAAACCATGATTACAGTAAAAAAGTTGTTAAAGAATTTTACAACTTCATTTGTGATCTCCCCAACTGGCAAGTATTCTCAATGATTTTCATGAGTTTGGTGTAACAAAAATTAAATAGTCGTCTCTTTACCTTGACTAGAAGCAAGAGTATCTGTAGTCATATTCGTCATATCATACAAGAAAACATTTAAGCTACCTATATAGAGTAATTTAATTTTTTAAATTTTATTTTCCATTTCACATGAAACTTAATTACACTGTGCCAAACCTTTTTCTAATCTCTAACTGATGACAATAATTGTTTGGTTCTTGACTTTATAACTATATAATGGATAATGTCAAATGGATAAATATAATGGATAAATCAAGCATTCTCACAACAAAGTGTATAATATGCCATAAGTTTAAGAAAATATGTCAGAACAATTTCCCAATAAGAATTAAACTTTAATTATTAAAGTTTCTACCCAAAGAGATAAGAGTTAAATTCTTCTCTCAATTAAACTGTAAGATGAACCTCCAGGCATTAGAAGAAGGAAACCAAAGTTTTTAATGAAATATTGTGTGAACTGTGTCTGGGTGGAATCTTCAAACAAATTATCAAATTCTGCAATGAATTTTCAAAATATATTCGTTTCAAGACTAGGAGAATGAAAATAAGAATGCTTTGAATTGTAAGCTTGTGTCAAATTGATCAGAGGCACACCAGAAAGCAAAAATCAATATTCAGCAGAAAGCAATATTCCTCCACACCAGAAAGCAAAAATCTTGGTGAACAAAATCTGTGAATTGTTCTTGTCCTTAAGTATATCAAGTTCATTGGTATTTTGCTTTTCATTGTGCTTTTAACAATGTGAGTCATCACCAAAATTGAATAGAGTGAAATATATTTCAAAAATATATATGTATATGAAGAAGAGAAAATGAGCAAGCTTGTGCAAGAATAAATTTTTGTTTCCTAAACCATTTCTCTCAATTACCTCTTAAACAAAACTATTCACCTTGCAGTGCTACTGTACATTTGTAATGCAAATAATTTTTATTCCTGATCATCATATCACAATATGCTCAAGGAGAATAGGGTTTTTTCCGTCTTTTCCCCCTTCATCCTCTTATTAGATCCTCCTCCTTCATTAGATGTGGTTGTTGTCCACATGGGTATTTTTCCAAAGTATTCCTAATCCCAATTGCACCCATATCTAAAAGTTCTCAGGTCAAATATGTTGTAACTAGTTTTTAATTGCTGAAAAGAATTTTATTCCACGTTCTTGTACATCAAATAATATAAGGTACTGTTCTATTTGTTTGATATTTCCTTCAGCAAAACTACCATCAACATATGTGTACATCATTCACCTATACATTCAATGGCATATCCAGGCAAGGGGCAAAGAAGGCCATTCTTCCCTCAAGAAGAAATATATCATGTCTATATTTCAGTTTCAATATACTAAGTATTTCAACTTGACTTAACCTGTTTCCTGATAAAAGTATATTTTAATCAGCACGCGATAATTTCATTATTATTTAATTTACCATTTCTTCATATATATTGTGACGTTGAAGATATTATATCTGTCAGAGCGACTGGGCAAAAGTACTCCCCAAAACTGTTTCAAATGGTAGTTTGAACCCTTCCCTATCCAGTGGCGAAGAATTTTCANATTTGAATTATTTGACTTGAAATTACTACGTACTCATATGAAGAATTTTTTTAAATATCCAACACAAGTGTTGCCATCACATAGTGGAGTGGGAGGAAAAACACAAAACACAGCAAATTGAAATAGGAACAAAAACAATGACGTTAAGATTTTCATACTTTATGTGGCTTTGAAATAATAATCCAACAAAGACTGCGGAAAATACTGCTCTACCAGAAACAGCAGCTGCAGCACATGACTGAAGATAATGTGATTCTTCTCAAAGAAAAGCGTCAAACAAAAATCTAAATTTATTATAAAGTTTTAAAATTACAAAATAATTGTCCTCATTCAACACTAAAAATCAGTAGTATAATTATTAATTAATTAGAACTCCTTTAGGAAATATTTCAAAGTTTCGTGAATATTAATAATATTGATAATTTATTGAACCTCAATGATGTATGGAGAATCAGTAGTTGATAACTTTACTTCACTCAACGTGGTTATAAAACTTTAAATAAAAATTGAACTTATCCCAAGAAGAAAAGCAGCCCTTTTGATTAGTAAAAGTTTTTCTATGTAATAATGAGGTATGATAGGAAAGCATTGAAATACAATTTAATACTGAGCATCCCTGTATTTTATGTTGTACATAAAACTTCTTTAAAGAAAATATTATTTTACAAACAATGATATGACTGTCATAACAAATATTTCTTGCAACAAACATGTTTACATTCAACTTCCTAATTACAGCATCTGATTTTAAGTATTGACTGTTGCACAAGCATTACAAGCACCCACAAGGAAGGGAAAACTTTCATTCTGTCATCAAATTCATTGCATTAACTAATTAAGTAAGTTAAATATCATGAATACACCAAACTCAAAACATAAAACACATGGTCATTAAAATGTATTAAATGCACATAACTGAGAGATTTCTATTGTTCTTTATACAACGAAGAATTTGCTCAAAATATTAAAACAAATATCTACATTTTTTACATGGTATTTTTAAGGAAAATCAAAATAAGTTCAAAGAAAAATTTCCTTCTCCCAAACTTTAAACAAACTGGATAGAAATAAGGACAGTAGTAATATTCCTTTCCATGTAAATGAGCCAATAAAACTCAGAAGATTAACACAATGTTTTTGTGACTTGGAAAAACTACAAAAATATCAAAAGAGGAGAAGAAATAACATAGGTCTTGGATCCATAACTTTAATTGGTGTCAACACAAGCAAATTACAATTCACACATTCACAATTCCTAAGATGCCTCTAATGTACAAAAATATTTCTTACAAGATCATTGATTCAATTCTCTATAATATTATTACTAAACATAGAAATTGACAAGGTGCTTTATTCTCAAAGTCACCTCTTAATGCACAGATGCTAAATCAATTTTACTGCGAATTGCAAATAATAATAATCATCCTTCGTACATTATACAATTCTTGTTTAGAAAATCAACTGACAAAAGAAGTTGAGAAGGAAATAGAAAAATGATTATAACAACTCATCTAATTTTTTTAACAAGGCAAATAGACATAATTCAAAATTTAGTATTTTGTAAATATAATATGAAACCAATGTTTATTTAGGAAAATAAATTTAAATAAGAATATAAAAAAATTCAAAACCAAAAACTTGAGATATAAAAACACTCTTTACACAAATAAAAAAACTAGAGAGTGAAGAGAAAAATATCATGGCCAAATATGTAGACCAAAATGGTCCTAAATAAATTGCCATTAAAATTTAATTTTAAAACTAAATTTTGATCTAATTCAATGCATTTCAAAAGACAAGAATAATAGATAAACAGATAACAAGAAGGGTCAACAACAAAAAAGTATATACAAAAGTCATGAAACTCATCATTCCATCTAAAAATTAATTACACAGGAACAGGTTTAAATTTAGATCACATTTTTTGTTCTTTTGAAAAGAGGGGGAAAAATTTACATCTACAGTTTTTCCAAAGTATCAAACTTTCTAACTATAAAAAGTTGTCATATCTTCCCCCATTATATTTTATCTACAATGATAATTTTGATTATGTTACAGAAAAAAAATAATTAAGAATTGTGTACTTAAATTTAAAAAACTAAGTTTGGTTGTTAAATATATAGCCCAACAATGAATTCTTAAACTTTTTAACAATTCCTCTTTCACAAAATCTATTCAAAAATTAATAAATATTATGAAAAGATTTTTTCATACAAACTTAATAACTAAGTAAGTAGGTACTCTGCTGAAATACTCGAATGTTTTGGACCAAGGATCAGTGATCATGCATTGTTTATGTTCATTAAGTAAATAAGTAAATCTGATATGGTTCACGGTTTTGGGTCTTTGTACTTATATTGTTTTATAGAAATTAAACGAACAAAAAGAAATAAAAATTTGTTTCAGAAACACACAAATATGTTTTAAGCTTCCTTTTTCCTTCTCAAGATTAATTGTTGTGTATAGAAATGAACGTGCGAGTGTTTCAACCACATGCTATAATCTTTAAAATCTTTAAAAAAGCTTTTTGCTTATCTCTAAGGAAACAAACAAGGTAATTATCTTAATCCATACTCATAAGTAGCAGAATTGGTTTCACAATATCTTTACATTTTAATAATGGCACAATAAAGAGAGAGTTTAAAAAAATATAAAATGGCAGACACTAGCATTATTTCACTGAAATATTTCATTCCTGATTTATCACTGCAAATGTAGAAACACATTTCAGTGACTACACATTCCAGGTCATGTCTCTATCAGTGTTTATATGAAAAACAATAATTCAAATTACATTTAAGAACATAATGTTAATAATTTCAGTCCAATAAAATTAAATTTTCCAATAATAACAGCAAAAGTTCATGCACACAAAAAATTATTTCCCATTTTTCTATTAAATATGTCACCACTCAATATTCAATTTTTGTTTAACACTTCACCAATGCACTAAGTGATATTCTTAATTTGATGATGAAGTACAATGCACTTCTCTTACTTCAGAATTTAAATTAAAAAATGTTTTAAATAAGGAACTTTGAAATTCTTTGAGTGTTGTCAACAATCTGTTTAATGCTTAAAGACAGTGTTTTCTATAGTGTTTCTTCATTTCACACCTGAAAGCTATGTCACAGATTAATACAAAAAGGGTTAATTTAAGATGACTTTGTTGGTCCCCCTTATTGTATCCAGATGTTTCTGATCTTAATAACTGCAACAAAAAGTACGTTGGTCCACTTGAATCTCACTGCTTCAATCAAACAGTTTCTTCAAGATTTTTCTTCCTCTCAAATGTCATATATTACCTTACAACTGTCATATTACTCGGGTTTATATTCTTTGGTCCATAGTCAGAAGATGTTCTGAACATATAATATGAAATTAATTTTATTAGCAAATCAAAACAAATTAACTATTTCCCCACATAGGTCAATTTTGAAACCTATACATTGAATAACTAGAATGACAACTCCCTGAAAATTACTCCAAATTTTTTTCCCCAACATTATTACATTCAATGTGGCATACAGTATCATCATGCTATGTGAGGAAAGAAATTTAAAAAAATGTATGTTCTAAATGATCTTCAACAAATATAGTACTCCCATTTTTGAGGTAATTTTTAAGCACTGGTTAAGTTTACTGGATGCGTACAGTACACACTTATCCAACAAATTCCTAAAAACCTAAGAATTCATATACTTACTATTAACATGCTTGTAATCTATAAATTTCTTTTTACAAAANGAAGGTACAACACAAAGCAATTTCTACACACAGGTTTTCATCTCGTGGTGAAAAGTTAAAAGAGAGAAATACATTTTTTTCATTTTAACTGCCATCTGGTGAACTAGATTTTCTGATGGTGATACCTATTTATGCTTCAATAGTCTACAAGATGAAGCAATAAAAAAATCTCTAAAGCTGTATATATTTGACCATAATATCATTGTATGGGACATGACTTTCAATTTATTAACTAACATTTTATGATATCTTCTTCAAATCGAGCTGTCTAATGTATTTGAAGATAATGATGGAAGTTTAAGTCTTTAGTCCCCCAGGGAAGAGCATCCCAAATCTTAACTTACAATTAAACTTGGAATATTTTATATGTTACTTCATGTCCTACTAATCAATAAAAAAACATAACATAACACATGGTTTGCCAACCTATCCAACGGTATTATTAATAGGACCAGTAGAAGTTGTGTATACAAAGTTCCATATAAAAAAAAAAATTATAATAAAAATGTACAGACCCCCAAGGAAAATGGCAACAATAAACAATATGCAGATTACCTAACTTAACATGAATTTTAATACATCTTTTTCTTTTCTTTTCCCCTTGGGACTTTAGGGCTCACCAACATCAAGGTCATTAGAGTCCTTTTTTGATACTTCTAAATATCACTAACTTCTATAAAACAATAAGATACAAAATTACTTTTTGATGTACGGATTAATATTTCTATGGTTATTCGAGCAAAACTGTATTTTCCAATTCTGGTTCACAAACACACAGAAATCTCTTAAATTGTGGTGAATCGGGAGGTGAATGGGATGACGCAGTTGGTAAGCGCACAAGCACATTAAGTGCAAGGTCCTGAGTTCAAATCTTGGTCCCGTCTTCCATTTTCTTTCATCATAACATAATTAACCATAGGAATTAAGACAATGCTATCTGTTTTGACAATATTCTCATCAACTAATGAATTACTGGAAAACTTTAAATTATCTTGTAAGTACACTAATTATTTTTATGTAAATTAGTCTACGTACAAGACTGTTTAAAATACAACAATGCAATTTGTTGGTTTTAAAAATCGGTCATTAGGTGCAAAAGGTGATTAATTGTAATACAGAACATGTGTATGTGTCTGTGTGTGTGTGTGTTTTGTTTTTTTTTGTAGGGGAAAATCTTCAAAAGACCCTGTGGAGTACGGGCTCCACAGTGTGTGGAATTCTTACCCACTAAAAACCACCCTTGTGGAACACCTCCCGTTATTTTATACGTCTTGAGGCCCTCATCCGTAGTATACACAAAATGTCGCTCATCAAAATAATTTGCGATTATTTTCGTGATATACCCAGTGACGTCCAATGCATGCAGTGCTTGGAGGATGCAACTCCACCTGGCAGAGTTGGATGTATTTTTTGCATCCTAGGTGACCAAAACGCAATATGTCTTACTTCCTCCTTTCCTCCGTCTGCCTCTGATGGCATTTTGGGCGGTGTTTACTACGGTGTCTATCGCATCTACAGTGGACCTTGCCTTCCGGAATCCACACTGCCTATCTGACAGGCCTTGGCAGTCCTCTACAAATGTAACTAACCTGTTACAGATGATGCGCTCCAGGACCTTGTCCGCCGTATCCAAGAGACAGATAGGTCTATAGGAGGAAGGATCTTCGGGTGGGTTTTTCCCTTTCGGGATAAGAGCTAAATGCTGCCGTTTCCAGCGCCGCGGGAAAATCCCCTGACTGACACATGAGTTGTAGGTGTCGAGGAATATATCCGGTAGGGTCTTGATAGCGGTTTTCAGGGCAACACTGGGTTCTCGGTCTCGACCAGGTGCCTTCATTTCCCCGATTCTGGAACAAGCCATCACCAATTCTTCTTATGTGATAACTGGAACAGGCTCTTGCATTGCAGGTGGAACGAAAGCTGCGTCTTCCTGTTTAGGGAATAGTACTGAAACTATCTCCTCCAGGAACCGTGGATTGATGAGGGATAGTGAAGTCCGGGATTTCACTTTGGCCATTACCGTCTTGTAAATTATCCAAGAAATATTATTTTATTAATCTGCTTTCTACGAAATTCATTTTATAGTAGTCTCTGTTGTTTACATAGCGTTTGTACACCCGTAAGTGCAAGTGCTATCAAACGATGAATTTAATATCAAACGACAATCACAGGCAGTACAAGTCGTAACGAGTGTGGGGATTTTGTTGTAAAGTATTGATAGTGGCTGCCCTGAAACACCACTCAAGTTCGCCATCTTTGTTTTTTTAGTGTCCAAACTGACAATAGCTTGAGTATAGTAACAGGAATGATACACATGAAGAATCTTTCTGGAAATCTGTGTTCGGTTTTCCCGTTTTATGCTCGAAGTCATGTATCTTTGTTTCGAGAAATTCTACTTCAGAAAGAAAAAAAAATCATGAACGGAAACCCAATGCGTTTATTAGTTTATTGTATGATAGTTGAAGTAAATTACTTTGTTGCCCTCAACGTGATCTTAGACCGTTTGTAATAACAGCACTCTTGACAATAAATTATTTAGTTATTTCTTTATTTATTGTCACTCTAATTGGCTTGACGTTGGTATAGCGCTTGTGCACAGTGCAGCCAACACTTTTACTTCGCCATCGTCCATAAGAGGAATGATATTCGATTTTATGGATACCATAATCCATCGCCAATATCAGTCATCAATTCAATGCACTTGCTTTTGTGGCAATATTCTGTTTCTTCTACATCAAACATGTGGAACGAACATTACCTCGTGTCTTAAATTGTTGCGTTATCAACTTGTATTTCTTTACGGCAATTAGTCGCTTTTATGACTACTATAAATATTTGGATATAACTTGAATTGGGCAACTCTCACCAAAACTTTAGTTTCACTACCAGTATCAAATATATTTCTTTCACGAGGGTCATTCTTAATGAACGAGTACATAGGACAAATACACTTCTGCAGTGAACTCTGAACTTTTCAGTTTCTCGGCCATGGTTGACAAAATTAACACACTCTCAAGAAATTATTCAACGAGAACGACACCTCGTGAAACCATACACGAAGCACGCACGCTAAAATCTTCGTGTGGCACTATTGTAATATTCGTAACGGGCGTACCAACGCTATGGAAACAACAAACAAACTACCGTAAAATGAATTTCGTTGAAAGTAGATTAAAAAATAAAGATTTCTTGCATAAATTACACATGTATTTTGTAAATGGGAATTGTGATTTTGTGTTACTCTACAAAGGATAGAAAAGAAAATTTTAAGAACAGGTTATCCTAGAGTTATTTTGTCAAGTTTGGTGGTAGTGAGTCCAACGTATAAGATGAAAATATCACTAGTCGAGTTGTATACGACATAGGGGGAATCAATTGTGTAAGTTGGCAGTTCTCCCAAATTTGGTGTATTCTCGGTCGGGAATTTTCCTATACCTAGATGCACAATACATTACTAAACTAGACATTTCAATATTGAAACCCTTATTTTTCATTAGAAGTTCCTGACTAGAGTATGTATCAGTTTCTAACATCAGTCATTCACCTCGCAATAGATAATAATTAATCCACAACATGCAAAAGATTAATACAGCCCTACTCTTAACGTTATCCTTACCGGAGGCGCATCTCGGTGTTCCTTTTCCAGGATTTTGGGTCAGTCTTCCTGTTTCAAGTGTTGTCATCGCTAACTTGAATGTATCTTTTCATTGCTGATCTTGTATCAAGTCATATGATTCAAAATAATTCACTGAAAGCTTCCAATAATGAAAGACCGAAGCGATTCTCAGCACGATACAAGGAAAGAAGAGACAGCGATGGCTGAATATACCATCACGTGATCGAAACAAGATGATCTCATTGGCTGCTTGATAGGTGTCCGTTTTTGAAAGTAAATGTCATTGAAGGAGTCCGTTTTTGAAACAAACCTTCAATTTTATAACGGAATTTGACGTTATTGTGACCATTTTTGGATCGAAAATAAGTTTACTTGTGAGTAGAGGGAGAAAACGAATCCATTGCTGATTCAATTTTTGACAGATGGCCGTCCTTTACACTGGTATTGTTTCATTTAATAACAATTTCGACCAAACCAAATATTTGAGAGAAAAGAAAGTTCGATATAAGACAATATTCATGCCATTCACGAAAACGTTTCCATGTCAATAAACCCTCCAATTACGTTCATCAATATGAAATAAAATGTGGGATGAAAATTATTCTCAATATTATTTTGAAGTTACCATCCGAATTGTTTCTCACTTGTGGGGAATTTTAATTTTTTCCGACTACTTTAAGATGACTAAATCGCAGATTGAATGAAGCTCACTGCGTAGATACGCGACAGCTCTGCAGTCTTGGCTCAGTTTGCTTTCGACAGTAGCATTGCACGTGACTGCTACTTGACAGCACCGCGCGGAGCCCACGGTTGTGTTGAATGGGTGAAATAATCTCGGCTGCGTTACTCATTCGCAGTGCCACGCGACGTCCAACGACGGGGACTATAATGGGTGGATCGGCAGAGATGTTTTGGTAGTTCGCGCTAACGGCTTGTTATATTATTTTCGGGATTGAGATAAAGACGAGTAGTTTCGCATGTGCATCACTCTACGGTGAAGTACGCATGCACTGCACTTCATTACGACGTACATTATAACCAGATTTTGTATCTATGTAGTCTAGCACTCAACGCCCGACATACCTTTTTTTGGCACAGACCAACATCGTGTCTGAGGTACTGGCATCCTTTCTGGCGCTTAATATCGTGTTTATACAGTTCTGATGTGTACAAATCGGAACACATTTTTATTAGTTAAAATTGTGTAACAATGAACCATTTTGGTAAGTTACAAATGCCAAATGAAATAACAGAAATTGGTCTCTAATAAACCTAAAACCTGTTCTGTGGTACGTGTTTAATGATTTTTTGTAATATAATTTGTGTAATAGTCTCATATTGTAGTGACTCCGAAATTTATTTAATGTAGAATCTTCCCTGCCAGTTCTCTGTTTCCAGTTTCTTCGAGCCAAAAACTATTTTTACTGAAGTTATCAGAGAACTGGACACTCACACGGAAACACTCATAGAGCGGAACACCGTATTAATTATTGGTGGATCATCAGTACTTTTATTCCTAACTATTCTTTAGTAAGCTATTACAATCGAAAAAATTTCGAAGGAAACAATTCTTACGGCAGTACATGCATATACGTTAGAAGTGACTCATCATCTCCACTGTTAGGTTACGAGAAATTCTTCTTCGATGTGATTTTCGAACACACTGCAGCTCATTTGAGCGATACAAACATTGTAGTTTTATTTATTTATAGATATCAATCAGATCTTGAAATATTTTTTCTGAATTTCGATATTGTTTTAAAACACCTAACACGGAAATATACGAATTCTATTATCTGTGTCGATTTCAATATGGATTTCCTCAGTGAATCGAATTCCGCGCTCAATTCTAAGAATCGATTCAATAATCAAATCAGTTCCTTCAATCTTGTTACTACAATCAACCCGACTCTCCTCTTCGATTCGTCTCGAACATTGCTAAACCAGATAACAGACCTGGCAACAATAGACTCCCATATACTTCTCAAGAATTTAATGTGAGATACAGCGTCAACTTGCCCAAATATTGATTATTAAAGATAAATTAAAATCACAATGAAGAATTTCTGATTGTTTTATTTCAATCTTCTAAATAAATAAATTCTTTCAACAATTATGTGTCTCAATTTCTAGACAATCTATTTCAAGGCAGAATTACGGATAGGATCTTCTCATAAATTAGATGTATAACTCTCCATCGAATTACATTTATTAAGTACTAATCCTTGCCAACGTTTCGAGGCAAACTGTTGACAGAAGGTCGCATTTGACGTAACCTTCCAAAACAAAGTTTAAATTTTAACGAAAATGTAATGGAACCAGATTTCGTTTATTTTTTATGGTTACTACCGACAATCCACTGGTATGTTCCAAAGTATTTGGTTGATATGTAAGTGATAGAATTCAAATTGTGAAATGTTATAATGAGGGATTTAACATTGTCCTAAATGTTTTTAGAATGTTATGATTTATCTAACCAGTGAGTGGGATAGTGAGATCAGAGTGATAGAATATGTATATTACTGAGGAATTAAGTTAGCATCTGTTATAGTGAGTTTTGTTAGCCCTGAAGAAGAGGTCAACCCATAACCTCGAAACGTTGGCAAGGAGTACTTAATAAATGTAATTAAATGAAAAGTTGTACATCTAATTTATGAGGAGATCCTACCCGTAATTTTGCCTTGAACTTGACTGTCTAGACATTGAGACACACAGTTGTTGGAAGAATTTATTTATATAGATAAATTAAAACCACTTAATATCCTCTACATTTTTTCTAGATAGATCACCGAAAACAAATTATCCACTTTTACATCAGAAAACGTGGGAATCGTGTATAATTGGAAATCAACGATAAATTCAATGTATTTTCTTTCGCTATTCTTGAATTATTATAACTCTAGATTTTCCATAAAACGCAAGTTAGTTAAAGTAAACAATCACAATAGATGGATAACCCAGGAGATAACGGAAGGAAGTGTCTCTATTCATCTCAGTATCTCAGAATGATCTCATTCGGCAGGAGTCACGCAGGTGTTATAATATTATATCCAACTTTTTTGTATACAACTTTGAGTTACACCTCAAGCAGCAAGAATAAATAAATTTTTGGATGGAACCACCCTTAAGGAAGTAAAGTAATGTCGTCCGTGAGAGAAACAAACCAATCGAATTGTCACCAATTAGCTGAGCACACCACTTCACCCTTAGGAGAGTTAAGGGATTTAACATATGTGCTGAACTTGTATTTATGCCGTATCATGTCTCTGTTATCTGAAATTATCCCGCAATCTATGGATTATCTCCGAATTTTTCGATTAAACATTTTTACATGACCCTCCCTTCTTCCCTCCCACCCATGAGGTTCTTGGGTTGCTTACCTCCCCTCTTCCACCATCTCCAATGGTAGCCCAATTCTCGCATAGCATGGGAAGTGTCTCGATTCATCTTATTAATATAACAATAACAATTATAACAAT
The DNA here is from genome assembly GCA_002313205.1 of Laupala kohalensis. Taxonomy (NCBI): domain Eukaryota; kingdom Metazoa; phylum Arthropoda; class Insecta; order Orthoptera; family Trigonidiidae; genus Laupala; species Laupala kohalensis. The sequence goes on from NNCF01129419.1 coordinate 22,834, forward strand.
TTCAAAAACTATTTTCTTGCATGATTGTGTTGTCTTATGGCTCATATTAATTTAGTTTTATGTGTACTCAACTTTGGCACGGTTGTGTACATTAATTCTGTAGCCCCATCCTGGCCCGGGTTTTTCTCCGTTTTTCCTTCTGGTAGAGGCGGATTTATCATACAGGTTCTCTAGGCTTTGTCTAGGGGCGTGTTTATTGTAACAATAAATCGTGAATTTAGTGTTATTTCAATTCTTATGATTTTTAAACACTATACTCAGAATAATCTATAGTTCGATAATAATTTGTACATGTAATTTTTTGCTTAAAATTACAAACATATTGACATTCTATTAGTATTATAACTCGCAGCCAACTTTTTATCTTATCTATGAACTTTTGCTGAAATGTTTGAATCCGCTTCTGCCTTAGGGCCCTTGATCGGAATTGATGGCATGGTCCCTTGCTTGCTTCCGGAGAGTAAATTAGTTTTTTCCCCCTCCACGTGGTCATACGCAGTTTGTACTTTTTTGACAATAAATTTATTTATTTATTTAATTGAACAATTTAAAGACGGTTTATTTTGTCGGGGGTGATTTATTTCGTTACTTCACAGGCTTTTAACTGCGTTGTTCCATAACGAAATCCCCTTCAAAATAAATAAGTCAAAAATAAGGACGAGTTTTATTCTTATTAAATGTGTGCGAAAACTGAATGCTCGTAGAAATAAAACATCTAACACATAACGTGGAAAACTAACATGGTGCCAACAACAGCAGGGCATGTAGAATCCTCTGCAATTCCTGAAAGTACAATGTTTTTGCAGTAAACCTGCAGCACTCACGAATTGGAGTTGTAGCATATCTTGAAGTATCACTTCACAGAGTTCAATCTGGCACTTTATCGTTTGACTGAATCCGAGCTCGGATGGCGAGGGAATTTCGTCTCTGTTATCCGTGAGCTGGTCGTCGATCAACGTTTTGACGCAGTGGTCAGCACTTTCGCAGAGATCTGCTCGGCAGGAGGTCTCCAGTCAGAATAATGATTTCTGGTTGCGATCAACAAACTTATTTTACCTTGGTAACCTTCTGAGAATCCTTTGTCGCCGTTCTGGAACCATCCTAACAGCGTTCTTATTTCTTGTCAATTATTCTTGCTTTGACATTCTAGTGAATTCTAAACAAACTTCATTTCTTATCTAGGAACGCGTATACATCTGTCGTTCTTTGGAGTAAACAAACATTCGCTTGTCTTGCATTCGATATCTTGCGTTCGATATGAACTTGTCTTGCGTCTTGATGTGAACACAGAATGTCTTTCGTGTGTTTACATGTAATATCTATGCAAGTGAGGAAATAAAATGGAGTGATAATGTGTATCAGTTATAATGAGTGTAGCCTGATAATATGTAGCAGTTCTGAGTATAGCATGCTGCTACAATTTCTTTAATAAATGCACCAAACAGAGAAAACATTAAATTAGACGTTTGATTTTTCTTCTTAAATTACTCTCGTAAATTGAAGCATTTAACTACTTCTATTTTTAATATCTTTTTTTTCGATAATTTATGTTTACCTTTGTAGATATCCTGTCGCCGTCCTTTTTGTAGAACTCTTTGAGGCGAACAATATTGCCATTCATAGTTGTCATCTACCTCTAATCGTTTGGGCAGCGTAAGCGACTATAGAGGATTTTCCTCCTTACTTAATCGACATTTATCGTCAGAAATCATCTTCTATCTTTCTTTCATTCATTTTAAAAGTAAAAGTTAGCCTATGTTCATCCTAGACATCTAAACTATCTTCTTGCCAAGTTTCATCGCGATTGGTTCAGTTGTTTAGTCGGGATCAGGTAGCAAACAGACACACTCCCACTCGCATTTATACATTGGTATGGATAAGTTCAGATCAATAATATACTTAAATATTTAATACAAATTATAGGAACTAGATTTTTATGACTTATAAGGTACTAAGAGAATAAATATAAAAAAAACTATTATAACGGTTCATCTTCCTAGTACACACGAGTTTTGCACTCCCGCTATGTATTAACATGTTCAGTACGTAAAAATATTTATACTATATAAGCCCCTACGTTTAATTGTTGCACTCACTGATTCGTCAGAATTTTTTAGACACAATTCTAGTCGTACAGCGTTAATTTTTTTGAAAATTTATTTAACTAAAATAGTGAAGTGAATGAAAAAATACCAAAGCATGAAATAAAAAACATAAAATAAATAAAAAACATCAAAGTTTCCTCATGTGATAGATTTGAAAGCGTTGATGAATTGCCGATGAGATCCATCGATGCTAAAAAGTATTAACGTTACCGGGGAGATAACCTCTGCGCCTTCCGTAGTAGACATCGGAACACGTCGAAGCGGAGCGACGATCAACGCTGTGGACCGAACTCCCCACCCCAGGTGAGCTTGCATAGGCGCAACACAAAATGGGGTCTGGGGGTAAAAACCCAAGCGAGCGAAGGGAAACTCCTCGTTGGACTATCCCCCCACCCCGCTCCACTAAGGCAAGCTGGTATGGGCGCAGCCCTAAATGGGGTTTGGGGAAAATACCCCAGCGAACGAAGGAAGCCTAGCCTTAAATGGGAACTGGGGTAAAGCCCCAGCGAGCGCAAGCGAGTAATCCAATATAATCTGCTACTTCCACTTTATATAAGTACATTATGGGTATCACTACTTGGTATTTCATACCCTCAGAAAGTTTCAAACCTTCATTCTTCTTATAATTAACAACAATTCAGAGACCTATTTCATATAATCGCAACAATTATATTCCCACGATGCAGATTTAGGCCGACATCGTGCTTTATGGGCACCATTCTCAGCCAAGGTATTGAGGAGAGACCATAATGAGGTGCGTGGGTCTTCAGTTCAAATAGTGAGGTCAATAACGACTGATACAATATCCCCAGTACCTGTGGAGCATGTTTCGGCCATTAGGAACTTGAAGTATCTTTCCAAGAAGGGCAAAATCCTTTGCAAGTTGGGACCTAGTGCTTTTCATTTACTCAGTAAATGAATATGATATTCAATAAACGAATGGACTGTCGCTACAAATATTGAAAGGTTCAAACTTTACATAATAATCTTTTAATATATTTCGGTCATTCTCACAAAAAATTGTCCATTCGCGCCCCAACTTCAATACTCAACTTAATCTTCTCCAAATTGCTTCATCAGAAATTTTTAGGGTCATCTAACATTTCTTAAGAAGAGCAATATAAGCTTTTAAACTATTTTTACTTTCTCATATACGCAGTGTATAGAAAGTATTGTAATCGTGAACAAATTCGAAAGCGTGATTTCGACGCAAATATCCATTTTGGCGATTCCTGATTCAGAAACAGTCGTTTTCGACATAACGTCCGTCCGTCTGTCTGTCTGTACGCAGCGATTCTGAGTAAATGGATAAATCAATTTATTTCGCATTTTTTATTGACGGTAGAATTGACTTGTTGTCGATGCAGGTGCTTTATTTTTTTTACTTAAAAACAAAAGATACTTCACATGAAGGTCAAAGTACTCTTTCGAATATTTCTCAGAAACGGTTTCAACGATTGTGATTTATTATTCTGTACGTAAAGTACAATTAGTATGTATTACATCCACATTAGCAATATTTCTCTTGAAAGTTTGGTATAGTCGCAGTAAAATAATTTCTGTCTGCTACGCTTACACATTAGTTTACTGTTTCAGGAAGCTTCAATAATATTTAGCAGTGTAAATGGACCTAGCAT
>NNCF01129419.1:26763-46123 GCA_002313205.1 Laupala kohalensis
TTTTGAAATAATATTCTGAATATTTATTTTAATTTCAAATTCCAAATAAAAGACAGTAATAAGTTCATTTATCGACTTGGAGCACTGGAAGACGACCAAAATATGCAGGACGACGCCAAAAATGACCCTTTCACTATAGAATTTTTTTCTCACTCGATGCTGCAGACGGAGAAACGTACATGAGAAATTATGTGCTATAGTTTTGAATAATTTATCTAGGAAACTTAATAAAATATCAGACTACGATCTTCAGTAGGAAAAATGGTATTCCGATAAGAGAATTTTTTTCTAAATAAAAAAGACCCGGTGTGAATGACAGACTTTAATTAACAAGTCCTGAGGATTTTTTTTAGCATATTGTATTCTTTTATATCTACTAGTTTTGTTAAAGTTGTGTTCCAGCATTTTCATAAAAGAGGGTGTCAGGAATGAGATAAAAGCTCATTGATAGTTCAAAAAACGACAAAGTTGAACTCAGGCAAAGTCAGTTTGGGCCTCCTTAATTTGGTTAAAGGTAGCATTAATCCTGTTTCAAATCTTGAGGAGTGAAGGTACTTTAAACCTTAAATGGTGGGACTTTTATTCCGTCAGGATTTACTCCCTTAATTTTCCATCATGTATTTTGAACTATGCTCATCAAGGACAATAGAGATTACTATCCAATAGATTACGTTTTCTGGGCTATCATTTCTAATTTTTAAATCATTAGTCATCGAACAAATTAAATTTAATGTAAAATTGTCCTGAATATTACCGATTCTTAATTGTCTAGCATGTACTTCATTTTCTTCAGAATTCTTCAGTAGTACCTTCATTTTCTTCAGAAATTCGCTAAATTAAAACTTTTTATTGTTAAATATTTTCAATTCAAAATCTGCCTCAAATATCAAGAATTTTTTCCATCTGAAGAAAAGTTGCGAGTAATGTTTTCTCTAGTTCGAAGCTATGACTTTATTTTGTGATGTAATATGTAAGTGCCTCAAAAATAATGAACCTCTTGTATAGGAAGTTATGTTATTTGTCTTATTAAAAAAACTGTTTTCACTATAACCTACAAAGTTATTATAATGCAGACATGCATTTACTTTTTGCTAATTAGTAGCAACAGTATCATCAACTAATACTATGACATTAATATACTAATTAAATACAAAGAGTTGCTGTTATATGAAATTAATGAGTTTGTTATCACCAAAAATCTTGAGCAAATCGTTTCAGGTTTCCGCCTTGTCCATGAAATTTAAATTATGGAGTTCATTTGAACTTTCTCTGCAGTCCTGAATTTTTTCCTACTTTTGAATACCAAAAACATTCTGAAATTTCTGAAACCATTCGATGTATAGACCACATTCTTAAGTGGATCTGAATTCATTCGCACATTAAAATGAACTTTGAGGTCGGAGTAACAAGGAGGAAACAATAACAAAAGTTTGTAAAATGCGTGACATAATTCGCAAAATTCATCTAAAATATGAAAAATGGGTAAACTCGGAAACATAAACACAAATTAATTTCATTTCTAGATCTTTTTTAGATATTTCGTGTACAATTCTACTTCCAAAAATGAGACGTTCGAAGTTCAAGAAATTACCTCCGCTCTGACAACCAAAGAGTCAACTTTCTTCATAACTAGCAGATTCACCCGGAGTTGTGCGGGATTTGAAAAGAAATTTAAAACACTTCACAAATTCAAAATCCACAAATCAAACAACAATCATACTGAATTTCATCAATATTCGAAGAAAACTTGGTACTGAGAATTGAAATATTTTACCTTACGGTAGGTAGTAAACATCTGTCAACACTTCTGGATTTTTTCAGCCCACTTTGCCTGGCGTTGCCCGGGGTTCTTATATAATAATCTAAATTCATTTGTTAGTTTCCATATTTCTCTTGCATTATTGAGTGAAATACCTCGAAGAAAACCTACAATTATACTGACAGTTTTCAGCATTGCATGGCAATACCAACGTGCTTACGAATTATTTTAAAATCCAGGTTGAAAGAAAATACACTTTACACAGAATGCTTAATAAACAAACCACATAGCTAAGACTGCTAAATTCTTTGGTTCTCATTTCGCTTTTAGGCTATGTACTTGAAAAAAAAAAGTTATTCACAGCCTTTATATAATTTTTCTTCCACGATTCGGCCTCCTGTAACGCAATCGTAACGCAATCGAACTCGGACTGACACATTAGTTGACAGTCATGCGAGCGAAGACTCACATCTACTGATTAGCAGTCAATTTAAATTATTTTTCTGCTCTTATTCTTCATCAATATTAACTATACTTTGCGTTTTGTTGTTGCAATGATCCTTAAGAAGAGTACTTTGAAATTTCAAATAGTTCATCCTATACTTTCTCCCATTTCGATGCAACAGACATTCCAAATAATTCACTTTTATTAATATACGAGTATATGACGATTCATATTAGACGTGCGATGATCTGCAAGGCACTGTCAAGTCTAGTGCCGATCAGAATCTAACATATTAAACTGCTGCAATGAGAATATGAGGTCGTTCACCTCTTACGTCCTGTACTCTGAAAGTCAAGGTCCTATTTCTTTAACTTTGTCAAGAGGTGGGTCGTTGCAACTGCAACTGTCACTCCAGACTCAGAGTTACCACTCCAAACTCAGACTAAGCGACAGTTCCACTTGGAACCGCTCCAAGTCGTTGCAACGGCGTGCTAACAGTTGCAACGAGAGCTATGGTATGTTGTGTGTCTGCAGAGTTCAGTGGCAAATTAACCTCTGAAAGAAACTTCTTGTCAAATCATGAATTTCAGATTACAGCACACTTTTCCCGTTGCAAAGGCGGACAAATCGTGGTGCTCTTGAAGCCTAGCGGTTGGTCAACTTAAAAGATTTTCATAACTTTATTGTTCTGTGTGAACTGGTGAAACAATTACAGATGCGTGTATTGAGAAGTACGGAGGTTTGGTTTGGCATGAAAAAAAATCATAATAATTTAGTGTCAAACATCGATTTATTACCATACATGAATAAAACACAAAGGGCTCTAATGACCTTCCCGTTGACGAGCCCTAAAGCCCCACAAAAAAAACCACACGGTTCGTTGCAACGCTATATCTTTGAAATGCAAATAAAGACATTTTTTACAAGAAAACATTTCAGCGGAATCGAACGCGATTGTCACAAATTCGTCGCGACGGAGCGTTTTAGTGGAATAACTTAACAGCTGTCGCGAAACGGTTACAACGGCTCCGCGACTGGAGCTGTCTTGCACACCTCTAGCCATCATTGTTCATCTCCATTCCTTGTTCTGAACAAATAGACACGTGCTGCCAGTATAGTGTTGAAGGCGCCGAGATAACAGATCGTCGGTTCACAGGATGTGAGAAAATACATTTATGACCAGGCGCGCTGCGCCACTCACCGTCGGAACAATGCTTAAAATGAAACGGACTAAAGTTAAAGGTAGGAAATAAAAGCGTTATGGTTTTGAGAAATCATCTTAAAAGTAAAAAGTTAAACATTTTTAACAACGGATTAACTTTTTCTGCCCTGCCATGACTATACGTAATTTGAATATGATTTTTTGAGAATGAGAAATTGTATATTTTTCCCACTTTTGATACACTTTGAGTTCGAAACGTTTTTCATTGTGTTACATGGGGATCTTATGAATAAAAATCTTGGAATGAGCGAGCATCATCGTCACCTTCATAAATAAACAAAAATACGTTAAAATTTGAAAGACAATAATTTCGAAACAAATATTTCCCAACATTCTTATTCTTGGTTGACATTGGATACTTCGTAGCACAAAACAAGTGCCATAAGCTAGTTATCAATTGTATCTGACAACCAATTCCCCCAATAAATATGAATGGAAAACGCTCTCGATGAGGTCAATGCCACTTCCACGCAAACAAATTGAGTGATTTTACGATCAAGGACAATCGACATTTCTGGCTCGTTATTACGCCGACTGAGGTCTCCGCTGCTCCTTCGTGGACTGGTACGCGACCAACTACTTTCGGGGGATGCTTCGTATTATTCTCCGTTTTAGACACAGCCCTTTCAACGTCCACCTGATGGTAATATATTCATCACAAGGAAGTGGCGAATTAAAAGATTCGGAACTATTCTTTTATTACGTCAGAACTAGCTTAATTCGATAAAAACATTCGCACAAACAGTTAAAGAAGGAACAATATTAAGAAGTTAGTTCAAACTTATAAAAGAATCATTAAGACCGATTAAATGTAACAAATTGCATGTTCAGATTTTCTTACTATTAACTTCAATCGTGCAGTACAATGCTTGACAAAAACTCTTGCACAGAGATGTTACCTCATTTCGTTGTAAAATTAAAATACGAAATACAATTCACTTGAATTAACCCATTCAAAGACATAATTTCTAAAAATTCTTTACTAGTCAACCTGTACGATACCTTGTCAACTATCTTCCATAGATTTTTTACTGTGCTTTGATAAAGCAGTCAGTCAACCCCTTGTAAATAGGCAAAACTATACGAGACATTTAAACAAATGCTAGGGAACCTCCCAGGGAACACCACCTTAACGAAGCACTGTCCGTGCGGGTGGCGAGGGTTTGTGCGTACCAATGAAGCAGAGAGCTAAGCTGGCGGTAGCTTAGCTACCAACAGGGTCACCCAAGCCGGACCGGCATCTGCCAAGGTATCAGACGAACTGTGTTCCACAACAACCTATCTTCCTCATCCATTCCTATTTCCTTACTACCTGCTGCCTTGTAGGATGGGGAGGGATCCTCAAAGGCTAAGAGAAGGGAAAACCAACAGCAAGTCCATAGGCTGTTAGGTGGAAAACTACCAATGGAATCGAACAATGGGCAGATCCCCCGTTGCTTCTAAATTAGTGGGATTAAGGAACGTCAGGAGAAGCCTCGGAATGCAAGACTAAATAGGAAACAAAGAATTATGAATATGAATATTGGAACATGGAATTTGAGAAGTGCTAATAGTAATGGTGATCTAAAGAAATTAATGCGTGTGCTTGATGACTACAAATCGCATATTATAGCAATTCAAGAAACTCGATGGGAAGGGAAAGGTGTTATGGATATAGGTAATTATACTATAATGTTCAATGGCAAAGAGAATGGGGACAAATAATTCGGGGTCGCCTTTGTTGTACATAAAGACCTTAGAAGTAACATAATTGACTTCAAACCAATTAATGAGCAAATGTGTATTATTAGACTGAAAACAAAATTCTTCAACCTGACAATTATTAATGTCCATGCTCCTACAAATGTAAAAGATGAAATAGATAAGGAATTGTTCTATTACGAAATAGAGAGGTAGTATAACAAATCACCCGGTCATGACGTTAAAATTATCTTACGAGATCTTAATGCTCAAATAGGGAAAGAAGTCATATATCAGGGAACAAAAGGAAAGTACAGTCTTCGTAAAGAAACGAATGACAATGGAGAAAGACTTATCAATCTAGCAAAGAATAAAAATATGGTCATATCCTCTACTTGTTTTATTCACAATGACAAACATAAAGAAACATGGAGAAGTGCAAGTGGGACAGGATATCAAATATACCTTATAGATAAAAGAGGGACCAGTAGTGTCATCGATATAAGATATTTTTGAGGAGCTAACTGTGATTCGGATCATTACTTAGGCCCAATTTTACCAAGTTCGTTTGATGCCTTAAACGAGATTTTATGTGCAGTAAATCGTGATTATCCACCAACTTCGATTTACGTGAAAATCACGATTTACCCTTAAACGCTCGGGGACCCTTCGGTTACCAGCGCAAATCGCGATTTTCTTCAGTACTGCAAGAAATATGGCGTCCATTTTTCTTGTTTGTTGTGACTCGATTTATGGGCTATGTTCAGTGGCACGAGGGAGGCCCGCTGCTGCGTCAGGTGCCCGTTGGTGGCGCTGGTGAGCAACAATGTGCGTTATTCGCCCGTCATTTGTCTTCAAGTTACCCACAATGCACTGTAAAACTATTACCAACCTAGAGAATTCTTCAAAATCATAGATTAACGTAATAGACGATTAGTTTTGCTTGGTGAAACGTTTAAAATGTAACCGCGATTCCATTTACCTAATCACGTTTAAATAAATCTACATTTGGTGAAATTGGGCCTTAGTTAAGATTAAGTATCGCAACCTAATAGCAGTACAGGGACTAAAAGGAAGTGCAAAACAAAAGACATTTATGTTTTAAGAATTACAGAAATTAAATATAAGAAATGAATATAAAAAAAAAAGTTCGGAAGGGTTAGTTTACGGTACCCAAAATAGTTGTATAGAGGATGACTGGAATTCGTTGAAAGATATCATACATACAGCCGCGCAGAACACTATCAGCCATACTAGTAAAAGCTCGGCGTAACTTCGGTACTTCAGGCTTCCTCCGAGAGTAGTGACTTCTAGCTACCAGGAACAAGGAATAACATTTTACTAATAATGGCGTTTTAAGGCTGGAGCAACTAGTCGTGGAGTAATTCTGGAGTATTGCGGATAAACGCTTGTCAACGTCGCATCTTGTAAGTTCTTCGCCTTTTTGATCGAGAAATGCTGTATTCCAAGAAAGTTCTGAACGTCTCACGATGTGAGTGATGTATGTGGTGATATCTGTGGTGATATCACTCATCAGAACGAATACATATTCCACTACAATTAATGTCCATTATACAATCTAATTAAATAAATAGTTAAAAACTTACAACCTATTATGAACTTTGAATAATATCCAAATCGAAACGTAGTGTTCTCTTCACAGATAATATAAATATTATTCGTCCATAAATTTTCATAGCGTAATGTGAATTATTTTGAGAAATGCACTATGCGTAATAAAGATAAATCGAAAGATAATATAAAGAAAAATGAAAGATTGTCATTGTTTGACGTAAGTAGAACTGATTTGTATATCTCAAGAATATACAAAAGCAATTATCAAATGATTTTTAAGTGGTACAGATTTGATATTTTAATTATCCAACTTACAGGTTATAATACGGAACTACATTCTACATTCGAATATTGTAGAACAACATAGCAAAATTAAGATTTATTCACATGATTGCACGTACACTATTATTAAAACTCTTATTCGACAAAATGGGGAAATCACACTAGAAATAAACATTTTAAACAGCATTACGCTTGGAGACTAAAAAACACGACCAACATGCATGGAATTGAAGATTCATCAGTTCAAAAATAGTACAAATGAAATATGTTGGGCCAAAACCACTCCACAATTTGAGGTTACATTGTTATTTTCCTGTATATATCGACTCACAGACTACTGCTTCGACCTTACTTCGAGCTTAAACGTGGCATCTGCGTGGTTTAGCGGTTGTCATGGTAACTACTACCCAGTTACTTCGCGCACGAGTTATTCCATGTCTTATTAGTAGCCGTTTTCACTATTTTTTGCTTACTCTCGAAGTAAAATTTACTTCTCCTTTATTAGTACGGTTGCATAGGTTGTAGTAAGAGTAAAAGGAAGAAAAATTGGTTTGGTGCAGAATGTGAAGAATTAGTTCGAGAGAAAAACAAAGCATATAGGCACATAATAGAAAGACACACAAGAGCAAGAAAAATATGAAAAACTTCGTAGAGAAGCGAAAAAGTTGTTTAGAAAAAAGAAAAGAGAAAGTATAGAGGAAAGTATAAATACAATTCAAGATAGCTTCAACAACCGCAATCTAAAAGAAGTTTACGGACAAATTAATGCATTGAAGAAAGGATATAAGCCGGGGACACAGCTATATAGGAACACAAAAGGATAAATTACTAGCGAATGCAGTATTCAATAAAACAAACAACCAATGCGATGTAATAGCATTAAGTCCAAACATAACATATTAATTGTTTAATATATTTGTTATTCAATCCTGTTTCGTGTTAAGCTGTCAAGTCATGACCGGATCAGATTCGCTGAAATGGAACGTTATAAGACATTCCGCTATTGACGTTCTGTGTAAGTCGAGATCACATTGTCCTTACCTTCTACGTTGTATCGCCGCCGACGAATCCGTGCCGGTCAGAGTAATGAATAAAGCTCCTAAATAGAGATAAGTTGATTTATTGTGTATGTTTTATTGTTGTATTTGTAAATGGGAAATGTAGCTTGCTATTGAAGCTTATCTACATGGAACGATAGGAGTTAGGAGTTGGGAGTTAGTAGGTGGACCGGTTAGCTGGGAAACAATAATTCTACGATTATTATCACATAGGCACTATTTGTTACAAACCAAACGTTTGTAAAGGGTTTATTTCCACATTCTCATTTATTATGTACTTTGTTATTATTCATGTTCTATGAGAATTGTGTTATTTATTGTTTGTGTATAAATACTCTGTGTCTATATAAACATTCCTTGTATATAGACACTCTTTGAGCTATAAGCTCCATTCATCTACAATCGATATACTTATTCAAAGTGCAAATACCTTGCACGTTCCATGACATACAAGCATTGAACGCGCTCGCTGTGTACGTTCCGTGACACAGTATCAATGAACGCACTCTATATGCACGTTCTGTGTACAGCTATATATACGGCTGCACTCAACGTCCCTCTATCCATTCCATTCCGTTCGTCGTGGCATGAAGCTATTACTACGTATTATTCCTCGTACAGGGAGGACTACTCCGCGAGTACGTTGCCGTGTTGTGCGACGAAACTCTCTACGCTGCGTGTGATACGATGAAACGTAGATGTTTCATACTAAACATTTTGGACAATGATTTCCTTTAAGGAAATCATACAACTGTTGTGCTATTTATTATTTAGTGCGACGTCTTCATCAAAGCAACTTTGAACATAAATGTTCACCACATTCTCTAAGTTTCAGTCACCTGCTCCACAGCTACGAGACGGAACCTGGGGAAGCGCAACCACTCCGACCGAAGCAGCCGGACCGAGGTTGCAACAAGGAAGTATTTCCAATGAACTACCAGTACTCCACGTTAAGGGAGGACAACATCGAGAATCTTTCTCGACAGATATAAAATTCTGCACTTATTTAAGGTTTTTAATAACCAACTTTCAATGTATTTAAGCAGGTAACTTTGTAATGATCATTTAGTTGATGACGGGGGGGGGGCACTCTCAAAAACTTGAGACCAAAGGGCTTTTTGTTTTCCGTGGAGATCTAACGATCCCACTTCATCTTTGCTCATATTCATTTTGTAATTCTGTATAAATTGGGAAATGGGGTATTAAAGGGGATGTCACATAAACAATGGTTTATGTTCATATTTATTCAAACTCTGTAGAAAATATTATTCTCCGAGTGTTAGTCGCCCACAACGACTAATTTTAAATTTGCTAATTCAGGATCGAGTTTGTAATTCTGCATTTGTAGATTTAGGAAAATATATGTATATATGTTATTTTGTAATAAATGTGAATTTGTGAATCTGAAGCGTGTCCATAAAAAGAATCCTATTCAACCTTTATCTTCTCCATGCTCGTTGAAACACAAGAGTCCCCCCTATATGCTGTCTATGATTGCGACGAATGGCTATTCGTTCGTAACACTATTAGTGAATCACATTTCTTTGGGGTTTTTATCATATGAGCATGAATCCACAAACAGGAATTAAATTCTCTTATAAGCCCATTCCAATAACAGAAAATATTTGTTACTTACTCAATTTTTTCGTATCAAACCCTGCTACTTTCTTCTGAAAAAATTCGAAATGATGTTGTAGTCGATGCGTTTTCATGGAACTTACAACATGCATAAGCCGAGTTCGGACCAAAACGGTGGCATGAGGATACCTATTCTTATAGTGCCTTACAATTAACTCCCAATACTTGAGACGATGAAAACAGCCGTCATCGTCGCAAATCTATCGACGCGCGACGACACTTCTTCACCCGCTCGCCGCATCCCCCAATTGTCGAATGAGCTTCGCTCCTCGGCCGCTACGAGCGCCACTGCCGCCTGCAGCCCGTCAGCCGTTGCTACTACCGCCATCGTCGCCGCCGCGGCCACCGTCTGCACCCCGCCATTTCAGTTCCGCGCCGACTGCGAAGTCGCGTGGACTGGCGTGCGCCGTCCCGTGTCGGTTTCGCCCTCCCGCTTCGCTCGTCCGCCCTCTCGCCCCACCGCCCGTCTTGTGTCGCCCATCCCACGCCATAGACTGTACCAGTCCCGGTTCGGTGTTCGTTCTCCGTCGATGTGTCATGATATTTAGTGTACACTCGGTGTGTTTCTGTTTCGTGTTTTTTCTATCTAGTGTTCAGTGTGCGTGTCTTTTCTCGTGTTTTCGTGAATACTGAAAAGAAAGAGGAAAATATTGGTAGAATTTTATTGGTGTAATATTTCCTCGTGAGTGAGAGAAAAATATCACAGTGCAAATATTTAATAGTTAGAAAACACAAATCGACAAGACCTGTGAGAATCATTTACTCCTAAAATAGAAGTCATATGTAATACGATTGTATGATGTGTTTCATTGATCAGTAAAACAAAATAGTATGGACTAATCCTCGGATTAACTAAATGTAGAAATTCAAAGCTACTTCATCGCGTCATGTGAGATGTAATTGGTGTTGTAAAGAAGCGAAAGCTACAAGACCTCCAAGACAGACCTAGAGGACGTCCGTGACGATGGATCGTCGAGGTACAGTAGCGGTCTTCTGGTGCATCTGGATCCTGATTCCAACATTCGCCCCGCACGGGTTTCTCGTCAAAGGTAGACATTTTTATGCATCCTATTGTAGTTTCCGTTTCCCACACTGGATGACATATTCCTTCAACTTTTTCACACGGGGTAGAAAATTATGAACTGACTACTTCTTTCGGCCCAAAAACTATTGATTGGAATTGCTCCCTTAAAATAGGTGGAAGTTTCCAAATTACCGTCGACCATGAAGTACACATTGTTTTATCTATTATCTGAAAATTATTTATGTCTGCGTGGTATGAAAAAATGTAATTCCCGGCATTTTATTAACGAACGCAGAGTACATTATAACAAATACTTCCCCATTCCTAAAAAAATCGTATATCCTAGAAAGCACCCCAGAAAAAAATCACGTTCGGCTTTTCAAGGACATTGTGCATAGTTTATGTAAAAGAAAAACTATTGGGACATTTATGGTAACCTGCAGAATATAAAAAGCAGACACAGTAATTCACCATAAAGATTGTGGACCATTTCAAACCGACTAGCCAGTTACTCGTTAACGAGTTTAATCTTCGTATTACCTTCATCTCCCCAAGAATACTGGACTCTTCTCTTCCTGTCAGCCACCCATTTGAGATATAGTTTCGTGGTCATTTTTTAATGGAGTTATGTTCGAATAACTCGTGAGAAGTCTGTACCTGCCCCAAATGGTAACTTTATTAACGATACTATCTTACTCGTCAATCCCGTTATCCACACAGACTTCAGATTACAGAGTTGAGATCAAGTGAAATTGGATGTTTCACAACGTCAAACGTTCCAGAATATTAACTTTTCTTCTTCAGAAGTTGTATTATTTGAGTTTATCTCTTGCAACTGTGGAGAGAATGTAGTTGAGATAAAGTTTATGAAACTAAAGAATTATACGATGTTAGTTTGCTGTGGATTGGAGAGTATTGGTGATAAATTATACAGTAACCTGAAAAGAAGTCTCGAAAATATAATTAAATTTCGTCGACAGTATTGATACTTCCAATTTTATTGGACTTCAACTTAATATTACACGACGAATAAAGTATTAATGATGCAAATGGGGACTGTTTATTTAAGATGTAATTGACAAAATCGATAACTATTAGAAAAGAATGTTCCAATGCACAATACGAAAAGGAAGAGTATTAATAAAATATTTAATAAAGGACTTGTTAGTGATGAAATCTGTAATGCTAAGTGAGTGTAGAAGTGATATGCCTGAAAAGTTACAACCGAATGCTTTCGATTGGTTTGAAGCTCCTGTCCAGGTTTTTAGTGGTTTGCAATAGCGAGGTCAATAGTTACTTCCATTATTTTGTCATATTTTATTCATTGTATAAAACAGATCAACTTGTCATCTTGTTATGACAATATTCTTTTCCGGGAAAGATTAAATATTTCAATGATATTATTGAAATATTTGAAAAAGTTTACGCAAGGGTTTCGAGACTTTTCAAAAATATAGCCTAGCTTGACTCAGCACTTTTACCTAGGCTATTTGGTATTTGTGATGATGAATAACGTAGATGACAGTGGTACTTCGAAATCACCTCTTCAAATACTCCTGATAACCGTTAACCGCCGCAGAAACTTAGAATCCGCTGTTGACACCAAAGTATTAACTGCATCAATTTCTGTTATAACGAACAAAGTTAACAGCAATAGTTATGAATGATGGAATTTCGCATAAAGGGGAATTGATGTTTTGTTCGTGTCTTGAATATTATTGGGAAAAACCAATCCGCAACAGAGAAATTGAAGTCGCTGGGAGGAAAGTACTTGATACTGAGGGAAAATAATGATTCCCATTTATTTATGATTGAATATTATAGCGGAGTAAATTAAAATGTCGATTTTAATAGCACTACCCATTTCCTTTCATTTTGTACAGAGAATTTATTTCGTTTTATCTCTTCATTTTTTACGATTAAATGAATTTAATTAATCTCTAATAAAACTAAAAAAAGACATGATTATTATTATTATGTTTGTCTAAATACTCTGAATTAGGAAGATTTTCATTTTAAAATTAATTATTAAAAAAAAAAATATAAATAAATATAAAAACTGAAAGTAAAACAATCAAAATAGTGTTTTATAAAAGGTGCGCTGGTTCCCACATATTGTATTGTGAGATACGTGAATATCGTATCTGTACCAAAGACATATTAAATCCCCTGAATGAAGACTGATACGCTCTTCGTTTAGTTGGGGATAAAAGGTAGAGGAAGGTTCTATAGTCAATGTTATTCTTCACCGCTAAGAACCACAGTTTGTGTGCAATTGTGGTTATTGTAAATGTTGTCGACTAGAACTTGAAAGAGCATAGATTCATATTTTGTGAGTGAACTTGATATTGGTTTTATTATAAGCCATTTAACAGGTTGTGAATGAGAATATATTTGGAACGTGATACCTTTTGGTTACATATTACTTAAAAAAAAAAAAAATGTACCTGCGTGAGGTACAGTACTAAAAAAGTAGATTCCACGGTAGTGATATATCCACTATTAGTCTATCATTTGTTAGTTCAAGAATAGTTTTCGTAATGTATTACTTCAAATAAAAACTATGAAAGATTTATGAAATTTATCAAAATTATAATTAGTTACTGAAATATTTTGTTCTTTGATTGTTAAATACGTTAAATTCTGAGCCCGGTAATCCTAGGGATGCAAATTTGGGAAATTAATTTTACTCAACAATATATGCAATTATTATATTGTAGTATTATGTTTTGCATAATTATGAAAAAATCAATTTCGTGTTGTTTTTGGTAATATTCTAAATTATTAAAATGTCTTCTTTATTCATGACAAATTCTTCAGTTCTTCAGTGGATTTACTTCCGTTGTCT
This sequence comes from Laupala kohalensis, assembly GCA_002313205.1. Classification (NCBI taxonomy): domain Eukaryota; kingdom Metazoa; phylum Arthropoda; class Insecta; order Orthoptera; family Trigonidiidae; genus Laupala; species Laupala kohalensis. Next base: position 40,295 of record NNCF01129419.1, read on the forward strand.
GGAAACGATATTTTTTACGAACACACTTGGTTCAATTTTTTATTATTTTTTTACTTTCTTCTCTTTTTACTCGAACATCCAGGAGTTTACTTGCGACATTAAAATAAAACTGTTTAATGTTGAAACTGTAATTCAGTTGCATTATTTCACATTCTTAAAGCTTGTGGTCCGCAGACGAAGACCTGATAATTAACTGAATGTAACGAAAAATTCTTTGGCAATTCATTGACAAAATATCTAAAAAAAATTCTTTGCTGTATTTAGACATTTTCTCAAGGTGTTCATTGAAATATACTTTTTCAATTTGTGTTATTAATTCCAGATTAGATTACTAGTGTTTGTGTGATAAGTTTGACTATGAATTTTCATTAACTTCCTTATTTTGATTTCTTCCAGGCTTCCTCATAAAGAAATTAGTGTTTCGGTGTATATAATACATTATTATTATTATTATTATTAAGATATTCGATAATACGAGTGTAGGTTTCCAAAGTTATATTAATTACAGAATGGATGCGATCAAAATATTACTGGAACATCAGTTGACGGGGTGATGTACAAGGTACCATTACCATATCGCGGTTATATTAACAATTTTTTTTTTGGCAAAATACCCTTATCAAATACTAAACTTCACCTGTACAAACGTTGATATTTCAATGCTCAAAGTGTACTAACTTTATTTTACATTTTTATTTTGCAAATGAATTGAGATGGAAATGGAATGCGATAGATATGGACGGGGGTTCAGATCAGGAGATTAGTAACATCCCTCGACGAAGAAAAAGTGAGCTTCCGAAACGACACAGAATTAAACAGGAGAACTGAAGAGTTTTTTTTATTTAACAGCTTGGATAAGAGCTTTATTTGATCTCATATGTATGTATCTTACCTCAAATTTTGGTATAAACATTCATGAAATTATAAGGTAATTTGGAGCTACTCTTTATATCATTCTCTTCAAATTGTTTTCATTTTATTTTTATTTGATATTAGAGCCTCTTCGGACCTTGTATAAATAAACAGTACACTATAAGAGCACAATGTTTCATCCATAATTTCTGCTTTTTCAGATGTTTAAACTTATATGATAGTATCCTAGTAACATAACATTAATAGAATTGTTGTATTAGAAATATGCACCATCAAATAAAAATATTTGATATTCGATATTTATATTTATATTCATTAAGAAGAATAATACTATATCTTCAAATGGTGCAGTAAAATAATAGTTTCTTTAAGGAAATTTTCTGAATGTTTCTAATTTATTTTGTCTTCTCCGTAAGTTAAGTTAACAAACAAATTTAGGAATACGTACAGAAATTAAAATATTTTATATCACAAGGATGAATTAATTGCTGGATGCTGGGTGGTGATGGATTGTGTTCAATTATTTGAAAGAGAAATTGTAAGACGACGTAATACCTATTGTTTACAATATCATTGAATAATAAAAAATAATGGCATTAATGAACGAAATATAAATTTGTTTGTATGTGGACGAATAAAAGAAGAATCTTCTGAGTAGGACAAATGTATATGTACACTTGAAAATGTTTCAGTACATTTTTGAGAACATATTTTTGAATTTAAGTGCACTTAATCTTTTTTCTGATTAAAGATAGGCAATCGTGATTTTATTACATACAACTCGCTTCGCGCACTGGGGGTTTTGCCCTCGAACTCCACTTCGAGTTTCGCATCTGTAAGGGATTCAGGCCAGCGTAGAGCTTCTCTCCAGACATGTTCGAGGTCTTTTATGGAAAATATTTTTCTGTTGATGTTAGTAAGTTTGTAACGAAGATCACATCAACAATCCATCAACGCTATTTTCTGACAATTTTATTTAGGAAAAGGTAGGGTTAATTTTTATTACTTTTTGCATATCTTTTGTTCCTTTCGTCTTATGGTAAATTAATTTTGAAATTCGGAAGTCCCTCCTGCTAGTAGAAGTGGGTGAATGTTCTGATTCCCGCACCAAGAAAGAAAGGGAGTTTAGAATATAATATTTTTATAATATAATCCAGTTTGGTAAAATTCACACTATGAAATGTAATCGATAAAATATGTGTACTGTGTAAGACATTTAGTTGAATTAAACTCAATAATTATTATTATTCATACTTTGCAGGATTTAATCCAAATATATTTATTTCGTAGTATATTCTTTTAATATCATTCTGACGTAATTTTCTTGTCATTGATGTTTCAAAATAAATTAGGAATGCACAAATGTATGAATTTCTTTCCTCACTAAAGTAGGAAAAGTAGAATAGTAAGGTAGTAATTTATCTAGATCCCTTACCTTCATTAAAAAAAAAAAAGACTAAGTCGTCACTCTTTAGGTCAACATTTTAAATATACGGGATTCGATGGTCCAAGAAAATAGCCATGTTTTAACGTGTTAATCACGATTGATCGATGATTCTGAATGTTGTTCTTCTTTGTTATTGGGGTTCTAGGGATTTTTGTATTTGAGATAAAATTTTTATAAATGAATGCAAACACTTTACGTAGTTTTCTGAATAAATCACTGAATATATTCATACTTTTAAGATATAAAAGATGACAACTTTTTCGTTACATTTTCAAGTTAGGTCACGCTTTATTTTTTTAAGTATTTTATTTTCGCAATCTTTAAGCCGTTAATTCATAAAGACTAGGTACGACCATACAATTTGTTAAGTATGCTTAAAAAATACACATAAATAACAAATATTCTTGTATTAAACAGGAGTCCCTTTTTGTCCGCAAAGATACGACTTTAATGGAAAACAAACTGAGCTGGTCAAGGGGACGGGAATCGGAGGTAGCGAGTGACAGGAAAAGGACGATAACATGCATTCAGTTAAACGTACGAGCGACCTATCGATTCACAAGTTAAACACCTTCTTCTCACGAATCGATTCTTCGGCAACAAATTGAACATGCAATAGGCGTTTAAGGAGTTAGCCTTTCAACACAGAGCGCGAATTTTCTGATATAATTTACATTCACCGTGGAGCTAATTTCAGAAATTGTTTTTTTTCTTTTTGTTTCATGGTTTTATCAAAATTCTATATAATTGGGAAATTTGAATTATTTTAAAGGGATAAATGTAAAAAATTCAGAACAATAAACATGATTCGAAGAACACGTGAAGAGAGTTTATTATGGACTTCATTATGAATTACTAGATTAAAAAAAAGGATGATGAAAATAACATAAATTTAGCATTAAGTACATTCTCGGCGAACGTTTTTCGTACTGTCCTAATTTTTTTCTCTTTTTTATGTATCACTAATGAAGTTGTTTTTATGTCCAAGTTCTTTGTATTGTTTACTTTGCAATTGTTCTGACAATTAAATATGAATTTTTTAATAGGGCCTGGGGATTGAAGAATGATTATTTATGCACAAAATACAATTTCTGTCGCCAGAACTGACTTAGCAAATATTGAAATCGGGTGTTTCTCTCAGATGAATATTAGGTGCGTAACCATTTTTGTAACTTTGTGACTGCATAGTTAATGCTGTTCTTATCATTCTACGGTAATTTTTCCGTTGAATGAATAAAATATTTTAATTGCAAAATGAAAAAAAAAAAGAAGCGAAAACGTTCATGGCAACGCTAAAGCTGTGGTAATTGTTAAGTTCCTCCAGTTGATAGATTGAATAGAAATTATGACGGCCATAAGTTAGTGTTAGCGTCTACGTCGTTGCAAGGTTAAGAAGGATAACGTTGTCAGTGACGAGCTCCTTGCCGAAAGGACTCTAGCTGTAGTCGGAGAAATTGATGTTATAAGATATTTTAAAACTATTTTCTCAATAGTTTGTCGTGACGCTATTGTTCAATGATTGTTAGGTGAGGCACGCACGCCTTTAGGGACAAGAATATTCTCCATATATTTATTATTTGGCACTTCCAACAGTTTTAACATCTCATTAAATTTGGACGATATTTTTTTTAAAGTTTACTAATAGTGTTTTCCATGTATTGCTCTGAGTGTGCACTCCTAGTACATAATTGTGTTCCATTTGAGAGAGAATTTGACATGGTTATCGAATAATGCGCACCCACTACACACTGAGAGCAACCTGACTCGTTCCGAAGATTTTCTCAGAGCAATGTGTGTATTGGGCGTTGTACTATCTACATCTGAAAGTTCTTTAGATGAAGAGAGTAAATTTGCTGCAGTATTTTTCGTGACATAAAGTAATAAAGGTAAAATAATTCGTTTCGCAATTCATACATACGATGGATATACGGTTATATTTGCGTTATCCACTCATCAAAATAAAATTTATCTGTTTTTAAGTAATTATTAATAGTTAATTTTTAAACTGTTGTGATAGTTTCTGCTCCATTAATAATAAAAATTGTGCACTCAAAGAAAGAAACTAATACACCTACAACACTACAAAATCGGTTAGTAAGCAATAGTGACCCAAGCTGCGTTTATTTTGACCTGAATCATGGCCATGAAGATGGCCGTGCTGGTATCGTGCAAGAAAGATTTCCATTTACTTGCTGCACAGGAGCGGGGTACACTGGAATGACCGCGGACGAATGACGTATTTGCTTTGTTCTAGTGCGCACACAGCGGATAAATGGAAACGCTAAAATAAAATTAGCAAATTTAATATTTTGTTTGTTTACTTGATTCATAAGATGACTGGGAGTGTTAATGACATCGGTCTTTTTCATATGAAGGAGAAAACCCTACTTAACACGTCAGTTAGATTCAAATTTAATACATTGTTAACTAATTTTCTTAAACTGCGACTTCGATGCCACATCTGAACAGTCGCACAGAAGAATGTTTAAACTTTGACCCTGCAGTTTTACGCAGTTTTGCAGTCTTGACCTTCAAATTATGAGGTAGATGACACGATATTTAGGAACTCTAGTTCATCTCCATTTTCCATCCTTTAAAGCAGAGTTTTTGGTTCTTCATGAAATATTTCACAATTATCGTTTTCAGTAATGGGAGCATCCTTATTAGTGGAATAATGGTGTTATGCTGAATGGTATTGTCTTTCGCTGTATAACCAATTCATACTCCCGAGGAACACTGGGTTAATTCAGCTTGTAACGAATAAATTGATGACGTATTGATTCATTTTATTGTTTAAAATATAACGAACAATTGTTCATTCGCATTTGCTTTTATATTTTATTGGAAGGACAGTGTCCGTGCATTTCACATCATGCAAATTTTTTCAATTAAAAGCTACAGTTTTACTGAACTAACAATAAAAAAAATACACAATATTTATACAACAAAAATTCGGACATATTCCAAAATAACAATAAACCGTTTATTACCAGAATATTAAATTATTTACTGGAATATTATTTATCTCCACTATTTCAAAATGACTTATCTACTAAACAATAATAACCAGGACATGCATCTTGAATATTTTTTATATTCTCTTCCTGACTTGTATGGCTTTGAGGAAGATTCCAGCATGTTTTACCTCTTGGTACCATTAGAATTTCATTTGATAGTGCATAAAAATTCTTTTTTTGAAGAATTTTGACAAACTGAAATATGGTTTATACCATAAGAACGAGTTTAGTGGTATTAAAGTATTTGATATAGTTTACAGCATATTGATTGGTGTATAAAGATAAATATATTGAAACATTTTGTGTAGTTACACCAATATTTATTTTTTTCTTATAATTAAAGCGAAATGTTTATAATAATTTTTATTATTTATAATAATTAAAGAAAAAGTTTTTTCGCCGACATAACAGACGCAGGCTCCTTATTCAGAAGAATATTTTGCTGAAATCGTTGATATCATTTTGCACATTCAACGTACGATTATGAGATCT
>NNCF01129419.1:46163-100811 GCA_002313205.1 Laupala kohalensis
TATATATATAAATAAATTTATAAAATTATTTGGCATGAAACGAATATTATACGTAACAATGTAATTTTAAAGTCATTTATAAACGATATTGATAATCACGAAGGTATAATACTCTTCACTGTTCATTTCATATAACTATAGGAGTGTATGTTGTGGAAATGAAGACCAATGGTAGAAAAATTCATTCCCACAATTTTATTGAAAGTTATTTTAATGCAGAGCCATTCTGTGAAGGATTACTGCACATTGTTTTGCGAGAGCGAAGGCTTAGCTATAATACAAAGGAAGGCTGAATGCTATTTTGTTCTCGTTCTGGTATTCTACACAAAGGATAGATCTAAACAAAGGATTGTGAGAGTAACAAGCGATTCGTGTAGGGTAAATCGGGGAAGACGTCGTATGTATGGGGTATTTTAGTGAGTACATTGAAAATTGATGTTTTATGAAAAGCATACATGTTAGTTTTCAATAGATATTTCGATATTTTATAACTATTCATTCCTTTTCCAAACGAACATTATTGAGAAATTTGTTGATAATAATCTTATGTAATTGTAGAAGTTTCTTCCATTACACGAAGAAGATGCTTCCAGTTATGAAATAAGATGCAAAATCACAGCAAAGAAGTTAAACATTAAAATATAAATTGTGGAACATAACGATGAACTATGGAGAAAAAAGTCTGTAATATAATTAAAAACTGTTTGAAAATTAGTTCGAGAAAATAAAGAAAGGCACATGCATGAATGTTAGTCTGTGTATTTCATTGCTATCTTCGTCCATATATTTCTCTCATGTAATGCACAGAATCCAGTATTTGAAGGATCTTTCTTGGCGTAGAAGTATCAATTACAAACATAATGGCAATGCAATATAGTATAGTATTATTCAGGATCTGATATGGCAGACGCCTTAAGATGGCGGATTTCTTTCAGTTTCGATTTGTGGCTGCCCCTGCCTTTCATAATAATTTAGCGATGTTTACTCTCGTAATTGTTATCAATTCCCCGAGGGCCTCACACACGTATCAACACCCACTACATTCCTGTCGCTTTTCGTACAATCTGTATACATAAGCTTTTTCGATGTGCAAAATGGTACCTAGTGAGATATTTCCGGGTTTTACAGTCAAAATTAGAGATGTCTTGTTTTGTCCACAATTCAAAACGATACTCCAGGACTTGTGTAGCAAGTGTGTTTATTGCTATGATTTTATTTCCATTGTTTAGTTCAGTATTTAATACCAGCCTGAGTCTCCTATTGTACTCTTTCTGGAGATTTTCTTTCCTTTCTGAGTTCGCGGTACTAGAGTATTCCTCAATCCCTAGGTACTTGTAAATATTTCCACGTTCTAATTACTTTCCTTTTCTTCTTCTTCTCCTTCTCCTTCTCCTTTCATTTATACATACATATACTTAAATGTATACATATATTGTCGACCTTGCCTGTGAACATAGTAACTTCAAGGTTCCCTTCGAAATTCCATCTCTCTCCCGGCTTTTATCCTCGCCTCTCAACCGTTCATATACTGCTTCCTGCATCCGTCCCTACCCCAGGGAGGCAGTCGGAATATCTTCTTGTATTTTCCTTTATCGTCTTTTCTTCATACACCCTTTAGTTTGTTCGCATCAAAAACATTACTAGAGCAGGGATGGCTACAGCTACCCGCCGTTTTGACCTTGAGGTACCTCACAGGCAAGCGAAGGATAGTTTCAACTCGCTGAGGAGGGAATATCCGGACGCAATGTGTCGGGGGACAGCTGGCGCTGCTTATCGCTTTCCTATCGCGGTAACCGAGAATATTGTTTCATGGATGTCTCAGAAAGCGCTCGAATCTTAACCTTCACACCTTCTACTCTATAATCCGCGCAACACAATTCCCGCTCTGATTCTGCCGAGCCGAAAGGGAGGGAGGTGAAAGGGAGGTGACAGAGGAGCAAAATGAGTGCTATTCTGAAAACATTTGTCATTCAGAGCGAATCCGGCGCACACCTTCCTGATTTCCCTACTGACTACCGGAGTACGTCGAAAGGCAATGTACGTATTACGTTGAAGGCGCGGTGAAGTTTTCACGTAAAATGGACCATCCCACCCCGTTAGCAGACTCAAAGGAGTCGTAAATGAAATTTTGAATTTTGGAAAATGAGGTCAACGAATGACAACAATTAAAACGCAATTGGAAAGTATTGGTCAATATTATAAATTAAAGTTAAAAATTTGTTTAAAATAAAACAATAAAATATTATTAATTAAGTACGCAACGCGCTAGCAGACGCACTGGGAACACCAGAAGAGGACAAAGTAGCTTGTGCCTTCGTGAGTCGCATGGAAAGGGCATCTGTTTATTCTCTTGAAAACAGAGTCGTAGGGTATGCACAGAGGGAAAAATAGTTTTGAGAGACATATGGCGGGAGGTACATAGGTCTCTGATAATGAGGTCCACAGTTCGACAAACCGTTCTGTGCAAGACACTGAGTACAGGACAGTCAGCGCCTGCTCAGATAATGGTATAACGATTTTCACCTGAAAATGGTGCAAGTTATACCGAAACGTTGTGATGTTTTAAAGTTTTGTGTTTTATTATTTCTTCGTGAGTTTTGTCGATTGATGAATATATGTGACATGTTTTACTATAACCATTACTGTCTGATTAAACTGGACTAAACGTTTATTTATTATTATTTAAAAAAATTCATAATTAGAATCATGTGCTACGTACGCTGTATTATTACATGAGTGAAACTATTATCATTTCGACTCCCATTAATAAACAACTGATAACACTAGTATATTCCATTAGAACTTAATAACAGTATATTACATTAGTTGAGAAATGTATCAAGATGTTAACAATTTTTCCCTCAAGATCATTTCTCGTTGTGATTCCCGAGTTTCCAATTGGAAGCTGAGGATTATTTCGGCTCTCTAGCTGTCACTTTTTTTTATTCAAACGTTTTATGAGAATTTAAAAACGGGCAATTTCATTTTAAATGAGATGTTGAAATATTTTGAAAGTTTAATGTGATTTTAACTAATGGGGAATTGATTCCGGGAAACATTACTCTAGGCGATTTTGTTTTCTTTTGCTAACGAAATTCCCACTATGAATCTTTATTTAATACATTCCATATAAATGTTCATCTAAAATAGCTCCTAAACGTATCTCCTTAGATAAATCGTTGCTAGTCATTTGATGTTTCCCGATGATTTGTAGATTTACAGCTGCATACATGGACACATTTTTTTAATTGATTTTATGAAATGGATCTACATTTTTTTATTACAAGTCTGCTTAAAAACCCAATAAAATACGAATACATATAATAGGTATAACATAAATTGAATTAGAACTAATAAAACAGCTAGGATAATTTAAATATTTGGATATACTGACAACGGATATGAACTCTTTACTCTGAGCGCTGCGAGACATTGTCACTCTCATAGCAACGCCTTATGCAGCAACTGTAAATATTTACGATACTGTAAAGCTCGCTTTGCACGGTTCGTTTAACGTACTGTTTCGCGCGATACTCACCAGAATGGATGCAGATAGCACGCAAATTTTCAAGTATGCACTATTTTTCATTACAACCCATACATTGACTAAGACCCCTAGCGGCATATCTGCTTACTAGTTGTGGTGTCTGTGCCCCCTCGAGTTGGTTGCGTGGTAGAACGCATATTGTGTTTTTGTTCTATTGCTGCGTTTTCTGGTAAGTTGAAGTTCGTAATTCAATTATAGTGAACAATGTACTGTATGAACCATTTGTTTATCTATGAAGCCTGTTCACATGTTCGAAGAATTTGTAACCCAGTCGAGGTTAGTTGTTTTTTGTGCACCCCGCGGCGTTCAGAAACACCATCCACTTCTCGTCCAATACTGGGAATTCTTCTGTAGAAGCCGATGACGTCAAGCGTGACGTCATCCACTTCGCATCCATTTCTTGGAGAGCATATGTACGGAAATTGTCTGTAAAACGGACTGAGTAAAGATGGCTTTACCATGTTATTTGTACAAACAAACAACATTCACACATGATAATTATTAATTTTATACATTACTAACCGAGTTCCCGGACATCACTCACAACAGCTTTGAATTGTTTGCGTAAATAACTGTTCTAGAACCCCTATTGATACCTACATAGAAGATGTGAGAGATATTTAGTTGACGGATAATAAAGGAGATGTGTCTAAATCGTAACATAGTTCTCCATTGCCAAACGGTTGTAAGTGATACAATGCATTATGAACTTGAATATGAAAGGACCTGGCCGACAACGAATCACAAAGAGTGCTCAAAAGTTAATGAACACCGGAATGATGAAACAAGCTTAGTCATATGTTCGTCGAGTCTACAATATACTAATTTAATACTATTTTGATAATGTTCGGCACACTAATTTGATAATATTTCGGTCTTCTAGAGTGTTTCCTTTAATTATATACTCAGTTTGTTTGCAGGTGTTTATGATTTCACGTTTACCCGGTATGAAAATTCTCATTTTTGCAGTCGCATGATTAAGATTGTATCGCTTACTGTTTTATTTAAAATCGACAAACAAACACAAACAAACAAACAAAGAAACAAACATCTTCTCTCTTCATTGGCCGATAGGTGCCCGCCAAAAATCTTTTCCTCGAAATCTTTCCACGAAGGCCAATATTTTCCTCGAAATCTGGCGTATGTAAAAAGTAGAAAACTTATGACTAGTCATTTCTAAATCGCTGTCAGCCAACCATTATATGATAACGTAACTCCTCTGAGGGGCTGCGGACAACTAGAAACGAAAGCTACTCGACCTAACCCGAATTAACTGACGCATGCCATACAACAATCCGCCCGCCACTGCTGCGCTCTTCCGGGCACCAAGTGAAGTGAGCTCTGGCTCGATGGCTGTCATTCGTGAAATCCGGCGATGCGAAGTGTATTACGTGTCAGCGTGGCGTAACATTTTGACGCCCTTCGATTTGCATCCATTTCCCTCTTTCGCTTTGGATGCGAGGGTTGTGTGGGGGAGGGGGGAACGTTCGGATCAAATCGAGGGGGAGAGAAAGAGAGAGAGAGAGACTGTAGGAGGAAAGTCCATTGCACCACAAATGGATTTCGACGAGAAATGAGTGACACACAGATTACGAAAGGGCGACCTCGGAAAGGCTGGTGTGTTACTGTGCTGACAGCTTGCGCAGTGGCTTGTGTTAGCGAATTCAGGGTTAACCTACATTTCGGGAGAACTCGGTCATTTCAATCGAAGGTGGACTGCTGCTAGTTTTTCTATAAGAATACTCTGATTCATAAAATCTCTTTTTCTTAAATGATGGTAATTCAGTCACGATAGTGTAGAAATCTCTTAAAGAGATTCTCTTTAAGATATTTCTATGTGTTTGGGAATAAGAATTGGAAAATACGACCCAAAACAAAGTACTTCCGAAGGGAGTCGCCTCATATGAGGAGCGTAGTGTCTATGGGTCTCGCATGTTGAATGTTAATGGAAGACTGGCCCGGGAGGTGAACGGGATGGCGCAGTTGGTAAGCGCATGAGCGCGTTAAGCTCAATCTCCTGACAATACAAAATTCTATTTAATAGTAGTTTATGAAATGCAGGAGATAAAATTAAAGCAGATTTTTCCGAGATAAATTTAAAAGGAGATCAAATTACGACACATATTGTTTGGGATGAAATAAGATTCACTATTCACTATTTACCATGCCAGGCTGTCTGCCATAACGTGACACCCCTTGAATCCAGTACCGTACCTCCGAGTAATGAGACCGAGAGTGTGAGTCGTTTTTGGAGCCCCTCTGCTACACATAAACTTGTTTGCGTGCTTCCTGAAAACATAAAACTATATGCTATGGAAATTTGGGATAGTATTTTCAAATATGATTAGATACTTTACTATTAATAAGAATCTATAGTATATTTAAGTTCAATATTATGTCTTCATTTATTTTGGTGACCCATTCGGATGTCCCTTACAGGATGAGGCCAGAGGTGGACAGCCCGCCATGCCTCCGCCTAGGTACACTACAGTTTGAATCTTTGAACTGTTGCAGGAGTACAACTCACGGAACGGGAAGTTTTTTTAAATTTTTTTTGATAATCCCTCCCGTCCATTCTTCGTTGGTTCAATGATTAAGACCCGATCGATTTTAGAAAAGTACTACTCCCGCTATAATTATAGTGCTAGCCGACTCGTCTCGGTTTCGCTCGCGAGTTTTGCTGTACGGTTTTGTACGGTTATGAGAGTTTTGATTTAGTGTAGACAAAACAACACTTTTGTACACCTAGATGGTATCACAATTTATTCGCGAGATATGGTGAAAATATCGGTAATTAGTAAAATACATTACTCTGATTCACCCATTTCAGAATTGAATTTCGACACAACTATTCTCAGTGATTCTACAACACAAAACATCCCGTCAAGATTTAAAGTAGTTTTCCTCCCTCAACTTTCTTCTCTCTGCATTGATCAATGTGCGAGTCAGTATTTTGAATTCGAATTTATTTGTATCATTCGAGAAATATTGAGAATTGATTTTCGACTTTAGTACACTACAACAAATCATTCCCTAATTTCCATTTCTTCTTCCGTATTTCAAAGGATGATTTTTACTTATTCTACGTGTAATGATGGGAATAGCCGTCTAATAACGTTAAAAACAAGGAGTGACTAGAACTGTGGATTATATAGAGCATCCTTTTTAAATATTTTAGAGCATTCGATTTCTAAATTCCTCTAATATGCTGTGTTTATTCTCTTTAATACAATAATATTAACACACATTGCATTTTGATTTCAATAACTCATGAGAAGAATCCTTTGAAATTTCAAATAATATTATCGATAACTATTTCCGATTAACATGGCACAAACATTCCAAATAATTAACTTAGTTTAGTATTGATTCTGTAACTTCAGTTTCCTATCATTTCGCAAAAACCTAGGAATGATGAATACTTTATTGGGGATAAATGTGTTTTTTAGATTTACGTCTATTTAAGAGTGATGTTTTCGCAGAATGGTTGCCTGAGAGAATGCTATTAAAAGTATTAAACGTTGGAACTGTTTACATTAAGAAATTCATCTTTAAATACAAAACTCTCTTCATTTTCTTCATTTTGAACTCATCGTTCATTCTCGTTTTTGACTGCAGAAACATATTTCGATCTTTCAGTGGCACTCCCAAAGAAGGTTCACAAAACTGTGTCTTCATTCCTCGGAGTAGACTCGATAAACACACTTTAAGGCGAGACAAGATAATGAACCTGTCACATTATTTGAAGAAAGAAAGACTTAATCTTCGGTGCTGCAGCGTCTTTGCGGTGTCACTGTGAATACGTTGGAGAAAAAAAAGAAGAGAGGAGGAGCCAGGACGCCGCAGTGTGCTGAGTGATTCGAACTCGGCGTCAATACGAAAGTAAGAAGCAGGCTGCCAATTCGCCTGCCGCGAAGTAGTGCCCCACAGAAAGCAATCTTCCAGCGGAAGTAATCCGCGAAATTCTCTGCGATGGCGGGCACTGTGTGGGCGGCCGTCTTTTGTTTCTCCGCCACAAAGAGAGAGACTGGCGGGTCATTCGGGAACTACCACGCTGGGTGGTGTACAAAGAGACGCACAGACAAGAGAATAACTGAATGTGGATATGTAGACTTGTCTTTTCTTTGCTTCTATTCTTATGGAGCGAAAGCGAATATGTTGCTTGAAACTCACGATATGTGATGAGATATCCTTGTTGGGTAGCATACGAGACGAATTCGCTGTGTTCAATGTGTAGTGTTAAATGTAAATACTATTCCAATACAATATTCTACTTTAAAATGTAAATGTTTTAAATAGTTAGACGGAAGAGCAGACATTAAGGTTGTGTTTCTCCAGGATAAAAACACTTTATTATTATTATTTTATTTTTCTAAAAAAGTGTTAGAAAATTATTCTGATAACTTTAAATCCAATTATAGTTGAGAATAATAGTTTATTTATCCTTGACCAGTAGCATTGAAATAGTATTCGTTATTAAGTGAAATTTAATCTAAATGAACATGTGTAATATGGCTAGATTTCCCAAAGAAATACAAAGAAGGGAAGTAAAAGATAAGTGATTTACGAGATAGTCAACTTTAAAGGTATTGAAATGCAGAACTACAGTTAGTTCAAGTATTGTGTGTCAGAGCCAAGAAGATCCTTTAATGATATTTTGAAAGAATTCCATCTGTTGTAAAAGAGAGAACTCAAGTCAAGTATTTGAACATTACTTTCAATCGGCATTCACTTATTTGTAGTCAATTATGTAAGAGATATTTAATAATAATTTGTGCATTTAAATGCGTGAGACTACTATTATAGAACAATATATCGTAATTTTATCAAATGCTTTTATTGCATTTTCTTGCAAATAAAATGTGTAACAAAAATATTTATCAATTACTTCGTAACATTGGTAATACTCCAGTCACTTTCTTAGCATACTGTTGTGTATGGCATGAAAATTTTTACTCGAGATTTTGGTATGCGAAAAATTAATTTATTTTGGAGTACTGGAGTAGGTGAGGGGAAGCCCAAGCTGAAAACCTCACCTAATTTAGCCGAGCGAGGAATCGAACGCAGACTCAACCGCTCAGTGTTTCTTTTTTTTTTTTGGTGGGGGGAGGGGGTAGCAGAGACGCTTCCGCTACGCCACCACTGTAGGTTTTGGATCCTGTTCCTGTATAAATATGAAGGAGTTAATGATGAAACAGATGGTTGAGAGTAATGGTTTGGTTTCATTTGGTATATAATCCATTACTAGACGACTCATGTCTTGCTCAGAGCTGATTCTTCCAATTTATAGAAACACGGTTTCTTGCAACAAAAAAAAAAGAAGAGAGACAAGGGTTTTAATGCAATTAATTAAGCAAGAAGATATTTATGTCGGAAATGTATTAAAAAAAAATGAGTCATGATTTCGATTAAAATAACAGATGATTTTGGGGACGAAATTGTGGGTCAATGAATAGTTCTTTGCTATAGACTAATTATTGGTATTAGATTGGATTTCGTTGAAGTTATTTGAGATGGAACATTTATCTTCCCGTTTCTTTAGTAAAACATATTCGTTCACGATTTAAACATTGTTTTCTTATTACACGTCCAGTGTTAAGAGTCCATTATTATTTTCCTGGGTCATTCCATGTTAAATCAACACAGTCTAAAACTAACCATCTCAGATTTCGATAAAATTTTGTACGGAAGTATCATATAGACTAAGAAAAGTGCCATGAATTGATGTAAATTTTCAACCAATTTGCTTGTTGCAACAAAGTAAAGTTTAAATAAACGCCCTGAAACTGCTGTACACAGGGCATTGTATTACTCTGGAAGCTCTCCTACTTGAGATACAGATTTGGTAGATGTCCTATTTTACAGCTTATTAAGGTGGGACTAGCAAAAGTTAGTCGGATCACTTGAGATGTATAATTGTTTTCTTTGTTTTTGTTGAAATTGTTATAAAACACAACAGTATGAATATTACTCATGAAAAACGTAATTTAATTTCTATCTTTTTCTAGTACTACCAATACTCAGGTACTCGCATGACTCGTTTGAAATGCATAAGAGCATGTAAATACATGGCGACCGAGCGCAAAGGTATCGACATTGATGCATTTTACTTCAGAAAAAGTGAAATATCTTCCTCGACCGGTGAGCTATAGATAAAAATGATGTAAAAAATACTACGGAAAATTTACCACAAAATAAGGAATCTTCCATCACTTTCGTGATTTAAAACATGGTCTTATTTTGAACATGAGTTTTTCCTCCTTAAGACGCAATGTATTTCACCACCAGTTATAATTGCAATTATTTCATTTAAATGACCTTTGAGGCATTTTTTTATGTCGATAATTCACAATAAAATCGCCTTACTCAGTTTGTTTATGTTGATTTAAGATATTTTAGTGATTTAATTCCACCTACCTTAAATGTTCTTCACAATGGTATGTTAACACAAGTCAAGGAGGAAAAAAATAACATTGTATGTCGAGATTCGGTGTTGGTTGTATACACATGTAGTATAAAGATGTATTAATACTATCCAATTTGTTATTTATTAATTCATAAGGCCTTTTCGGCCACCCTTCTCATCAGTGTCCAGTCTTCATTCAGCCAGCACTGATGATGTCCGCCATGCGGCCGAAAACGCCTTATGAATTAATAAATAACAAATTGGATAGTATTACTACATACAATAAATATTAACATGTTCAAAATCAAACTTTTGATTTTTAATTTGTCAGAAAGTTCCGCTTTCATTTTTTCAAATAATTACTAGAAGTAATTGATTCCGTTATTAGTCATTTGGGAAAATTTAAATGCGGGATGAAAATGTGTTCAGATTTGAAACAATAATAGAATGTAGGTATTGGGAGTATCGCGCAGGTAACTCGAACTGTTATCATAATTCTTGCTGAACACTATTATGTTCAATATTGTTCCTGTGCGATAATTCAATGTATTAATCTACTTCTGATAGGTTTACACTACTTCGTCTTCTAAATCTCAACCTGAACGTTGAAATATCGAAGTAGGAAAATGTGCCCCATCTGCTTAGTAACCTGTGCTATCTCTTCAGTTATAGGTTGCAACGTAATTAATAGAATGAATCGATTTTCTTGGCTCAAACTAAGTCACTGACGAGATAAAACAATAGAAGAAAGAAAACTATAATTCGTATGATCGATTCCAAGGCTATTACATGGGAATTGTTCATGAAAGAATAACCAGGGAAAGATGAAAACCAGTTGATTGACATTATTAGAACGTTCAACATTTTCTAGGAAGCATTGTGCAAAGAGGTAAAATTGTTCAAAAGATATTATGCGTAATGTTAATCTATCACCCAGATATATCATCGGATTGTTAGTGTGGCAGAAGCACTGAGCTGCTGGCTGGACGGCAAGGGTTCGATTCCGATGTGGGAATTTTCCTCATAACTCAACGTCCACTCTGCCAGGTTCTACACATCTTGCAGTAAAATGGGTGTCAGGTCTTTCCCGGGGTCAAATCGGCCGCATCTCCTCGCAGACAATTGTGGAGCCCTACTCTCACTGTTGTTGGAGAGTTTGACTTTCGCCCAGATATGATATATAGTTTGCATTGACATGGTAAACATCCCTTTGAAAATTACATTGCGAGTTTCCCTTTGTAGCGTCCTGTTCTGCAATATACATGGCGTCCTAGTATCAGCGGCACTAGTTTTTTTTAAACCAAGTTTTTCTTCATCTACTGCTGAGAAATATTAAAATTTTCTTGTTTCACAGCATTATCTTTCCCAAATATTTTCTTCCATGATTACTTCCATATATTCTTACTCACATGAAATAATAATAATAATTCGTTTGCGTCTCATGAATTCGGAACATGACGCCGAGAACAAATTCCGCGGTTTTGTAAGCTTTGCTATCTCTGTCGTGAAATATAGTTTTGAAATTATAGATTGTAGACAAAAAATAGAAAAGATCCACCACCATCCTAAGGCCGATGTTGACCGCTTGTATATCCCTAGGAAGCTGGGCGGCCGTGGACTCGTGGAGTTGTAAAGGGTTTGTACATAGAATGGCAATAGTGATATTAAGTGAACACATTAAGGAGAAGAAAGAAAAAATGTGAAATGTTACTAGAACATGAACACAAAGTGAAAATGAACTCACCAGTCAAATTTGGTGACACAGTCAAACAGAAATTTAGGAGTCTTATCCATGCGGAGGAAAAATACCTGCACGACACTCTCAGAAGATCGATAGTTGATATTGAAACCTATGCACGATGAGTTCTTTAACACTACATTTAAGAACAACGTGAATCAAAACATTCATCTGGATGTAAAGCTCAGGATTAAAAAATGAAACTGAATACCTACCAGTAGCCGCGTGAGATGAGGCTTTAATAACAAGATATTTGCAGAATCGAATATATTAACTGGTCGTGTCGGATAAATGTAGGTGTATTAATTAAAAGAATAAGACGTAGCCACTTAGGATGTCATGTTCTGGCAACGACCGATACAACAATGTGGCTAGCTACATCAATTGGGCAATACTTAACGATGCAGGAGTTCCGGTAGCAGATAAGTGGTATTGCCATGGATCTGAAATAGTGGTAAAAACAGAAAATGTTACTACAATATATGACAAGCCAGTGGTTAGGGACCGTGATCACAACAAATATATAGAAACAAATTTTGTTTTCATAGTATCATTTCAAGCATCAGTGGCATTTAATAGCAACACAAAAGACGTGATGTAAGCAAAACGAAACGTATTTTGTTAATTGACCATTTATTTTAATGAAAATGTTTCAGCTATAAAATAAATACGCATTTTGTAAAATTCATGACAAGGATACACTAGCAATCCATACATACACGCATGAAATAATATTTAAAAACGGCTAAATTTTTAGTGGTACCGAAAATACTTTTTTCTCTTGTAAATGGCTCTTCGGCGTGCGAAAAGTATTGGTTTTTCTTTTTTTTTCAGTTCCTTCCAGTGTGCCATCGTCGCTAATATTTTGACATAACATACTAGTAGTCAATCGTATTTAAAAAAATCAGAACCAGTTTTGACCTGCGCTTGTTGAAAGTTCCCGTGTTAGAAGAGTTCTCTCCCTATGAAACAATTCCTAAGAGCTCAGGTCGAGCTCCGGATGATTTACTAGCATTCAGGTGCCACCAGAGAACCGTCGACCGCGTCCAATCCTTTCTTGGGATGGGTGAATGTATCCCCGCAACTCTGACGAAGAGACTGAATAGCACAAAGTTAATAATGATAATAATTAGTCAGATCATTACCTTGTAATGTGCGCCAGATTCAGTCATATGCATTATGTAGTATTTTTCGTGAAAGATATTCAAAATGGCACTAGAATATTTTTGAATTAATCATTTCTGGAAAAATGAAATTTGTGCTAGATCTTGTGAATGCGTGTAACGAAGACGTGGGGTATACTCCAGACACTCTTCATCACAATAATCCTTTCTCCGGACAAGAGAAAATGAAATTGAAGATGAAAAAAGCGTAAATGACGTGACGCGAGGATGAAAGAATCATATCCAGAGAGGAACGTCATGTCGGATTCGCATGCATCATCTATGGGATTGCGGAATATGGATTGGAGGGACCTAGGGTGTGAGGGCGAGTCCTTTTCACTATTCTGCGAAGTTCACAAAAACCTTAACCACAAAGGCTTTGAAAATGCGCGCCTCGTCTCTCCTCGCTCGCTATGCACTCGCCAGAACGAATTCAAATCTTGCTTGGGTTTAAAGCTTTCGTTAATGGTGATCACGATTCGAGTTTCATAACCCATACTACGTCTACTTATTCTATGCTTTGTATTGTTATATTTCTATGGTGCTAAAATATTTTCATTAAATATCTCCTCTTGAACCCAGTTCCAGACTGAGTCATTCCCGGATGTTTGAGGGGAATTCCTCTGCCTCGAAATTCATTGGTGTCCCAAGTCCAGCGTCACGTTTCGACACTGACCCTTTCCATTCCATAGGAAGATTTATTATCTATCTCTGCAAACTTTGATCGCGTCTCCTTTTTTACACAACATAGTAAATCTCATTCATTTCGCCAATCCACCTAATTATATTAACACGATTTTTATGACACGAACTGAGTACCCACAAATTAGCTCAACTAAATTTTGTGATTGAAATGTGTTTTCATCTTTCCTCTTGTTCAATTTGATAGTATCGCGAAATGTCGTGTTCGCGGGTCAATATGTTTTCTCAGTGCTTTGGACCCTACTAGCTTCCAATGCCCCACTCGGTTGTTAGGATGAGTGAGTCATGAAACCTGCTCATTTATCTGACCGTGTCTTGGGTGAGAGAATTGGGAAGGAAAGCAATCGGGTTGCCAGAGTACTTATGGTACAAAACCGACATTAGTCTGTAGTAGGTGAAGGGAAACCCCAGCTGAAAATGTCACTTAGTCCGGCCGAGCAGAGTTTGAATCCTATCAGAAGTATGGTGGAAACGATGATGTTACCACTACACCACCGCTATCTTATTCTTCAGTGCTAATATAAAAGTATAATGATCATAAATAGTATTATATTTGAAAAGTATTTTGTGTGCACTCCTTTGTGTCAAGGAGTACATAGATAAACAATTTTCATTGTAATTTGAATGAACTCTAAAATGGTGTTGCTAAGTAGGAAACTTGCCATTCTATTAGATAACTAGCAGGACCTGGCACTCGAAATTTTTTTCTCTTTCCATTTTAAATCTATCGTTGATTGTCTTGATTTAAATCTATCTAATTGATTGTGCAGCATTTGAGCAGAGTGTTACATAGTGAGACAATTTTCATTTTAGTCATCCAAAATTTTTTGCCATGGATGTTCTTGCCGAAAGTGTCGGAACTTAAAATGCATTGTACAGCAATACTAAATTGTTTTCAAGGGCTCTAATGACCTTGACGTGCCCTAAAACCCCCCCAAAAATGTATTCTAATATATTTGACATATAATATCTGATGTAACATTAAATATAAAATTTTTAAAAATATTTTCGTAACTTTTCTTATGTATTTGTACGATATGTATTATCATATAATATAGTACTTATTGTTTTGTATTATTTGTTTTCGGTAATAAGCCGTCATTCTAATTGAGGTATTTCTGGGTTTTCCTTGATTGCTTAAGGTAAATACCGGGATAATCCTTAAATTACTACCTCAGAATAAAGTAGAATTTATCCTCCAATTATTGTTGTAGTTATTCATGCACGTTTGTTTTATTTTGTTTGAATGTGTGTTATTGTTTTATATTATATATTGTGATGAACCTTTTCCCTTCAGGATACACACACACATTTATGAGTAAAGAATGTTTCTCATTTAAATACATTCCATTTATGTTCCAACAAGACAACGGCCGGTAGCAGCGGCGCTACGCCACGATAGGTTGGCTCCACTGATGCGAGGCTTGAATGTCCAGATCGCGACGTTCACTCTGTTGCCGGCTTCTTCCACCACGTGTCAGACGCATGAGGGTGGGAAAGGGAGGGAACATTCACTCAAAATGTATGTTGTATTGTAGTGCATGTATATATATATATATATATATATATATATATATATATATATATATATATATATATATATATATATATNCTTGTCACTTTTATTTCCCTCATGACGTGTTAAAGTGAGATGGGGATAGTTCATTCCCAATGGAAAAAAATAACTGGGAAGTATTTGAAATGTTCATTTGATCGTTGAGCTTGAACGGTCGTAGATTCCAAAATTTAATATATTTTTGAATAAAAAAATTCTACAGAACTTATATTTTATTGGAACCGATTTAAGTTTTATTACAAGTATAAAATATTATTAAAAGATGGGTTGGATTACTGAACGTATGAGTCGAAAGTGTCCGGATTACCGAGATTCCGTAGAACACTATTTACTTCATCACAGCCATACACACAGTGCTCATGAATACTGCCCATGAACATAGCTCAGAAACCAGCCGCTCATTGGAGCAAAGTCGAAGCGAATAGAGCTCGCTGCACTCGTCAATCCGAAAACAAACGAAGAGGGCGCGCGCGCCACCCGTAGTTCGCTTCCGGCCGACGACAGGCCCTCTTTGCGCGCCAGGATTTGTGAAGGGCTCTGAGCAAACGTGGGCTTTTGCACAAACGAAGCCGAGCGCCAAAGGGACATCGCAAAGAACGAAGATGAAGTGGGGTTGTGTTGTCAATGCTTCGCAATGACAAGCCTCTCGATTTGAGTGGATGATCGACTTCTTGAAGACAAAAGAAGACTGGGTGGGTTTATTCATTTATTCTTTTATGCGTGTGCAGTGCTGCCAACTACATCTACGTGCTCCTTGTTTTTTTAGTAAATGGCTTAGGACGATTTCCAATGTTCATCAAAGGAAACAGTTAGGTTTCGTAGACAGTGATGTGGTTACCAACGTCAGACTATTACTCGTATATTATGAATCCAGACATACATGTGTTAGATTGGTACTCTCTAATTTGACATTATTTTATATTTGTAAAAGAAGCATTACCGATAATGCCATTTTCGTGAAGAATGTAACTAATATGTGCGTAAATAAAATCCAACTTATTTTCTGGTTTCGCATAAATTATTTCAAAGTACTCTGGTAGTTCTCTCAAAATGTATTTATATCACTTCAAAGAGGAAACTCCGATACCATGTTTCACGATATTAAATTATTTTCGCAAACAAAGTAACTTTTGTTGTGCCTCTATAATACAGTACATAGATCATGACATATTGAAGACTATGTGGGAACCAAAAATAAAATATTGTATTACCGATAAGACGAAAGTAATAATTATAATCAGAATAATGAGCTTCGTAATAATGATTTCTCTACGCTTTGTAACGAATAAATATTGCATGTGTTTTGTAAAAATGCCACTTCAACAGAACTGCAAAAAGAGAGGCAGTAGGACCCTAACTTATGCAGACAACTCATATATATATATATATATATATATATATATATATATATATATATATANGCAGATTGCTATCTCCTAGTATCCTTGGTCCTTGCATTGAAACGAACTATAGCAAAGCCTTTAACCCGGAAAGTACGCCTACCTCCCAGGAATCTCATTCTTTACGTCGAATCCTTTTTCCTGGCAGGTCTGGAGGCCTTGCTGCTACTGCGCAACTTCTCCTTAAACTATACTTGTATACTTGTATAACTTCAATTGATCTTGAGTGAACACAAATCTCTCCTCTGGTTCCCCAAGGACAAGTCACATTGTATGCCTAAGATCCCAAATAAGGCCGACCTGTTTCCTAACAAATTTTTTTAATAAACATAATATTGAAACAAACAAATTGCGTATGGGTTACTTAATTATTGAATTTGGATGGGATCGTATAATACAAAGACATTGCTCTTGGCTGGTATAATACAAATACATACATGGAAGCGATATTAAGAATATTTGAAATACAATTTATTTTAGTTGATTAGATGCATTCTGATTTTCTCTCCTCCACCTATTAACAATCTCCAAGTTAATCTTACTCTTTTCGTTATAAAGGAAAGGTTTTATACGTGAGCAACAAATAGACATATTTTCTTTTCCCTTTTCTATCAACATGAGAAAGAGGTAATGGGTGGTTTTCCGTTCCTTGGGCGCCATGTCTCGCTTCTTGAACCTTTTCAGTGCGGAACCTTAGGAATCAATCCCAGAAAGGTTTCCATGGCTGCGGTAAAGTTCTTTTTACTTTTTCCTCCATGAAGGGATTCTTTGGCGAGAAGAAATTGCAGGGCGTCAAAGAAAAGCGTGAAGAATTCAAGATAAATGTATTTTGTCACTCGATCAATGAAATCAGTTCAAATAACTTCATTTTCGTTTCACGTTTTGCTCCAACAATCTTTGTTTCGTCTGAGTAAGTCTGAGTCTGAATCTTTGATTCGCGTTCGATTTACCATTACATCTCTATAACATAACGAGAAACGTGGAATAATTTTTCTTTTGATTATGCTTAAGTAAAGTATTGTAGTCATCAGACTTAAGGTTTTGGATTTATTTGTAAGTTTTTTTTCTTTTCTGAATAGGAAATTTCTGTTCCGTTAATGTGTCTGCATGTGTAATATGATAAATTAATGAGGCTTTAAGTCACACGAAACTATTAAAAAAGTAAATATCATGAAATTTTCAAGGTCAGATATTCAACAGCTTTATGTACTCACACGTGATGATTGTTCAGCTTGTAACTTTGCCTAATGCGAACACAAGATTATTTATCGTAATGATGATTACTACGACATAAAATGTATACTTTTGATAAAACTGCGCGGTTTACTTGTAGGAAGTAATTAGCTTCACATTGATGTGTTGGCTTGTCGGAAGCCCGTTGTTTGCTCGAGAAGATCCTTAGGGTGCGTGTAAATCAGGATTTAGATTGGAATAAATATTCCGTTCCCGCCCCGAACTACCGCCAGATCTACCCATCAGTACGTTGGTTCCTTCAGGTTACCTATAAACGTCGTCGCTCGGTGAGGACATTGAACGAATCCCTACAGGGCACTTCAATTCGTTCTTCGCCGATTCGTTTCTGCTGGTTTGTGTTATCGCCCTAGTGCTTTGTGAGTTTTTGGAACTAACTTATAAATGATATAGACCCTGCGATCTCTACAGAGGGTTGTCTGTAATATGTTTGTAATAGAAGGTACTGTTTGGTATCGCGCTCACTCTCGCACATCCGCTTGCAAGAGGTAAGGTATTGTGCGCAACAGTCAGCAGTCGGGGGAGGAACTCGATTCCCCTAACTAAATCCAACTTCGTTTTCCTCTACACACAACCGGTACATGAGGTTACTAGGTATGGAATCATATGTCAATGGCTTTTGGCGGCAAGATACATGAGTACACATTGGCGATTGAAATTGATTAATTATGCTTTAATTAATAACATTTCTTGAAAATAGAGAAACCTTTCATAACGGTTGTTATAAAAAATGTATTTATTTCACTTGTTGCACTAACGTTTAGTGCTCTTCAGTGCTGCTGCTTAGACGATTTGAAGCATTGAAGTGAGCTCTAGTAGAATTATTGATGACTATCCTAATAATGATAGTTATATGCTAGCTAGAGCTCCATAAGATATGAGTAATGGTAAAACTTAAAGATTGTTAGATCACCTTTATTCACAACTCAAGAGCTCTCTTCTACTGTTCTTCAGAATATATTAGTCTCTCAGGAGTGGTGAAGAAGTTTTATTCCAGACAAGTGTACAAAATAACATGCATGCCCTTGTATCATTAAAAACTGCAGATTTGTCTTTATCCTCACTAAAATTAAAAAAAGGAACTTTTAATTTTTATTGTCTCTGAATCATATAATTAGTTTTTGTCCTTGTACGGCCAATTTTTTGTGGGGTATGATAAATCCTAATTTGTTTCTTCCACAGTCCCTAAATAAACCAGATCCCAGAATTCATTCAGATCGCTTTTAGTTCTTAAACCCGAATCGCTAACGGAAGTGTAATTCCATAATATCACGGAACCTCAATCAAGAACCAGGAAAAGCTTAGTGTTTTAGCTCATTACGAAGTCTCCGAAAATATTGAATTTTAAATTTGGAATCATAGTTATCAATATTAAAGCTCTTGTTACAATTAATTTATTATGAAGTTACATCGAATCAACCATGGTTTTGATGATTTTATACAAAACATTTTCTGACTTCGCACGAAAATTAATGAGATTGAAGTGTTTATTAATTTATGTATATTACATTACATCAATTGTATCAGAATTTTTGTAATTAAATAATATACACATTTAAGATTATTTAATAATAATTTAATTCCCAGTATTGAATATTTGACAAATTTGCTTCAGAAATGTAATCAGTTAGTACACTTTATTCTGTGACCGCAGATCGAGATATTTTAATATCTATAGCCCAAGGGAAGACTATATCGCATTAAGAACATAACTAGCCAACAGGTTGAGGCGCAGATCTAACCTGTAGCCCAAGGATATTACATTAGTACGGCATAAGAGTTTGTGATACGCCGAAGCAACAACATCAAATTCATCGTCAGTATTTCCATGATTCGATACAATTTCATCGTTACTTTTTTCTTCCTTTTTCGTTTCCACATATTTGGTATCTTTAAGTAATAAAATGTATAACAAATCTATTTCAAAAATTAATAACGACGTGAGTGAATAAACAATGTTGAAATTATAACACGGAATATATTATTCTTAGGCGATGTGAGAGGAAAGGTAATCTGAAGAATAATTGGGAACTTTTAACAAAAAAAATCTTGTATTGTGAGTTGGAATTAAAATTTTATAAAATTGTTCATTTGCATTGCTATGGTTCATTTTTGTGGGTAGAATTTATTTATATTTAGTTTTTCCATTTCCTATGGTGAAGTTCAGGTCATGTGACCTGCTCGTCCACTTGTCCCCCAATGTGGTCACATGACCTTCACAGGTCATGTGACCCAAGGCACGGTTGAGAGATGTGAGCGGGACGGTGGAAACGAAGTTGCTCCCACTACACAACCGCTTTTGATAGATCCCTGATAGAATCGATACCCATGAAAAGACGAATAAACAGTTTATCAAAGTTTGAAAATATTTACGCATATAAAAAGAAATTGTGGTGGAGCCTTATGACTTGTTCTCGATGTTGTATGAAATAAGATCGTAAAATAGTGTTGTTCGAAGAGCACGTAGGAGTGTCAACTAATGTTGAGAACTAGAGATGCTTCAAACAAGCTTTGCGCTATAACACAATATATACTGAGGAATTATTTGGAATATGTGACATGGGAATCTGTAAAATTAGTCAATAAAATCATTTAAAGTTTCAAAGATCTCTACTTTCGGGTTATTGCGATCAGAATGCAAAGTATGGTTAATATTTATGAATTATTGTACCTGAAAAACAATTAAAATTGGCGACTAATAGTAGATTGGCATCTTGACTCGCATGACTGTTGACTGCGATGCTTACTAATATGTCTGCCAAAGTTCAATTGCGTTACGTGAGGCGGGCAATCAACTGAGCATATAATCTACGTGACCGAATCGAAGAAGCAAAACTATATAAAGGCTGTGAAGAACTATGTATTCAACATAGCTTAAAAGTGAATTGAAAACAAAAGATTTTGGAGGTCCTAACTATGCGCTTTGTTTATTAATGTTTCTGAATAAATTAGATATGAATTTATTAGAATTAAATTAGATTCCTTCTGAATTTTGTAAATTAGATATGCGGTTTTTTAAATTATAGACAATCACTTTCACTTAACTTAAAATTTATGAACATTTATTGTAATGTTGCCGAAGTTTCGATACTGTTTAGCATCACCACCAGAGCTATATGTTAATGTACAAATTAAGTTACATTAGTACATAAATATTACATATAACGTTTCTCATTTCACAACAAATCTCAATTATATTCAAAACAATATTAGGTCTATTATAATTCACATACCTGAATTATCAGTACTTTCCAAATTTCTATTTTAGATAACATAAAATTTTACAATAAGCTTGAAGTACGTATTTTAAAATCATATCGGTGACAAATTCAATCACCTTGTCCACAAACCTCTGCCACTGTAGCTTTACAAATGACACCACAAGTTCTTAGTGACCTCTGATACGAGTACACTTGTGCCAACATAGTTTTGTTGAAACGCTTACCAACAATTTTAAAATTTTAAAATTTACAATCACATTTGTCTTAAAATAAAATAAAATAAAATAAATTTAAAGTTACATTCTTTGGAGAGGAAAAGTTGTTTTATTTTAAATTCATAATATAAAATACATTGTCATAGTTATTAGAGAATACATTTGTTTCTATCTGGGAATTGACATTATCCAATGTTTTTATATGTATAGACTCAGAAATAAATCTTTTGAAAGTGTTATCATTGCCTATAATGTTTGTATTTTCAAAATCCATTTCATGAGAATTCATTTTGCAATGTTTTACTATGCCACTATTTTTATCATTCATGTTAACACTTTTCCTTTTATGTTCTTTCAATCTAGTCTAATGTTCTCTTGGTTTGGCCTATATATTTTCTATTACAATTTTTACAAGGAATTTCATATACAATATTACTTCTTTTCTTTAGTTCTCCATTATCTTTTATGTTTTTTTTTCAATGTTGTCATTATTAATAAGTCTACGAAATATTTTAAATTCATTTTTAAACAGTTTTCCTACTTCTTCTTTGAGTGTTGAGGTAATTTTTTCTACGTTGGGTTAACAACGAAAAACGTTTTACTTTTTATGTTTTATTTGTGACAACTTTTAAAACTTGGAATGTCATGTCCAGTAATTATTGTTGTAAGTTTATTTTTTCCAAATTCTTGGCAACGTTGGGTAGTTTGGCTAGTAAAAATATAATAACAATAAACCACATATTAACTATATGAAAATCTTCGAACAATGTGATGAAAACGAAACTTCCAGTAGTTTCTTATGTAGACTAGGAAAATCGTATCAAGAATAAATTTTCGAATATGAAAACTCTCAGGACCGAAAAACTGCCACTACTCAAGCCAAATAACTGTGCAATCACCAACTCAAGCACACATGACAAAGAAAGAATCTTAATGACCAATTTACCAAAAGGATTACCGCTATAGGTATTAATGACTCTAGTTACTGTTATTCAGGACCAAGCAATAAAGACCAGGAATTTCGAAAAAATATTACATCAGGGCAGAGATTGCCTGTGCCGACTTTGTAGAGAGAAGCAAGAAACAATGGACCTTCTAGTTTCAGGATACTCCATTTTGGCTAAGAATGAATATTTGGTAACGCATAATAGTTTGTTCATATATTCATTGGCATACATCTAAAGCTTTCGGGTTCACTGTGAAAGAATACTGGTATGAACACGAATTTAGTTGTGTGAACTCCAATGAGAAAGGCACAATCCTCTGGGACTAACCAATAAATACTGACAGGACGATCGATGCGAATAGGCCTGACATTGTCCTGAAGGATAAAGCGAGTAAAGAATGTCTTCTTATTGATGTTTCTGTTCCCAACGACATGAATGTTGTGAGTAAAGAGACAGAAAAAATGCTCAAATATAAAGACCGGGTTATTGAATACCAAAGAATGTGGGGAATGAAGACCAAAGTCTTCCCTATTATTATCGGAGTCACGGGAATAGTGAGCAAATATATTGAAGGCAATCTTCAGAAAATTCCTATGAAGACCTATCTATCTGAGGTTCAAAAATATAGCCATTCTGGGGACGGATCATATTATCCGGAAAGTGTGCACCTAAGAATCTCTGGGAGACGCAACCTAAGGGAAGTGAACTTCCTTGGACGTGTGCCGAAATAATAATAATAATAATAATATTAACAATAATAATAAAAATAATAAAAGAATGATGTTAATAATAATAATTGAAATTTATTTTGCGGAATATATCCATACATACATTATTAACAACAAAAAAGCTTTTTTTTAGGTTTTACATTACATTTATATCGTTTACACAGCCTTTACATAGTTAGTACAACTTTCATTTTCATTCAATTATTCTAACAAACCATTTGACAATAAGTTTTTTACTTATATACAATAATAGTAATAATTGAATTTAAATTGAAGTTGAGCAAGCTACGAAAATTATTTACTTATAC
Source organism: Laupala kohalensis (assembly GCA_002313205.1). Lineage (NCBI taxonomy): Eukaryota > Metazoa > Arthropoda > Insecta > Orthoptera > Trigonidiidae > Laupala > Laupala kohalensis. The sequence continues at coordinate 69,366 of NNCF01129419.1, forward strand.
CAAATATATACATGATTTGTACATCTTATTTCTTTAATTTAATGTAAAGCAATTTCTAGCAAATTTTACATATATCTCTATTTTATTTATTAATGTTAATTGGTATAAAAAATAATAAATCTCTCTAAGCTCTCAAGAGCTTGTCAGAAATATAATTCTTATAATTACTTTACTATTGGTTTTCTTCTATAATAATAAAAATAAAATAATAAAATAATAATAATAAAAGAATGATAATAATAAATAATAATAATAAAATAATAATGATAATAATGATAAATAATAACAACAACTACCAAACCATTCTAAAATACAACACTGTAGAACATAATAGACCAGACATAACAATATTAGACAAAACTGAAAACACTGCCGTCATTTTCGTCATTGTAGTCTCATTTGCTTGAAATATGCAGAAAACTTACGCTGAGGAGCTTAGAAAATTTGCCGACCTGACACAGTATTAAGAACCATATTAAGTGGAAGGTAAACAAAGTGCATATTCTGCCATTAGTCGTTTCCAGCACAGGGCTCATACACAAGAATCTACATACAAATCTCGTAGTCCTAATGATCGAGAAGGGAACCGTATACCTCATCCAGAAGTCTGTCGTGTTTAACACCTGCCACATTGTCAGGAACTTCCTCAGCATTGATCTGTGAAAATTTACTCACTATCGCTTGGAACTGATCCCGCTGTTGAAGAACCAGATTGGACCGTGATACAAGAACAGAAAGTAATAATGATATATTACCACATTGAGTCACATCACATTTTATTGCATATCGATACTAAACAGTTTCCGACTTTGATCAGTTCAGATCATGTGTACATCTGCAACCAGCGCAACACTCGATTCGAGCGGGTTGCGTCAAACATGACGTATATTACTTGCGACGAGCGGAAATGAAGGTGTAAGAGTAGAGCAGCAAATAGGATCATTACAGGGATTCATGGGCCATAAATATTACTGATGCAGCCTATTATCAAAGCAAATGTATCATCTGATATCATAGTATCCGTTCTACTTCGAATCTTCCGTCTGAAAATTGAATGATATCGATTTGATGGAATTTATGATTTTAAGTTTCTCAAGGAAACATATTTGAAATAATTTAAATTATATAAACTATATTAATTATTTATATAAATTAAATATATTAGTATGGATCGTATGAAGCGCACTTTACGAGAAGCGGACAATAAGAAAACTTTTTGTCAAGTATGCTTATGCAAAATAAATTTTCGGAGTGATGCCTTGTTGCAGGTTTCCTGGATTTTTAAGATTACTAGTCATGTAAGATAGGGTTTGTGTCAAGATCAATCATTAGTATACGAAAGTGAATTAAAAATAAATTTGTGATTTTTATAGAAAATGAAATATTCTTTTTAGTTATGGTTTCAAAATTCAATTTTTGTGTCTTTCAATATGTCTGAAATTAATACTTAAATTCAATATTTATAGTTTCGAATATTTTATTTTATTGTTTCTCAGAAGCATCAATTACAACATTCCGATTGAACTTTTCTGTATTTTTGATGTATCATAAGTGTGTGACACTGCTGTTGGCGATTTTTCTAGGGAAAATTAACCCTTTAAAGGTTGGATGGGGTATCACATCACCCCTCGCATGTTAATATTGCCATTTATGAAATTCAATTTTATTTCGGAAGCCGAAATTTTCTGTACTTTCATAATTTATTACGAGCTGATTATGCCTGTATTAAGTGGAATTGCCGATGTCTATTCGCTGACTGCGGTTTCTTATTTTTGAAAAATGTCTCAAATTTGGGAGTAAATGTTAATGACACCAAATACAATTTAATTGATGACTGTGATGATTTTTACAAACTAAATAAATAAAAAATAACTAAAAAAGGTGAATGTAATACGTTTTGTGATCAATACATTTGATTGTTTAAACCTCTGCCACGAATCTGTCATTATTACGTCATTAAGATTAGTACAATGTTTTTATTGCTAATGAATTTCACATAAAACAGAGTGAAATGATAAAGTGTGTCCCAGATGAAATTAATATCCAAATAGTTTTAATTATCTGTTCACGTTCAGCGAAAAAGCGCAGTTTGTTTTGGGACGATTGTATACCCCACCTGACTGCTAACGAGGTTGAACACTACGTATTTGAATCACTTACGATTGTTGCTCCTAATACTTTTTACTTTGTGAGGAGAAACAGCTATGTGGTTGAACTTCTACCCAATTTGCACGGAGTATAAATCCCTATAACCTGTATAGCTGCTGCAAATCCTCTTGTCTTCTTCTTTCGTTGAGCCTCCTTCGTGCGCCCGCCTAGAAGTAATAGTGTAATAGGACAGGTGTACCCGTCCCGAGCATGCGCAGTGGAAGCCAATCACATTGAAGATATTTTCGGAGAGGATTATTAGTATATCGCTTCACGCGTACAATATAGACAACCATATTACACGAATCTGTACAGCACCTTTAACATCCCCCTCAAAAAATGTCTCGCATTTGATTGGCTGGCAACATCCCCTCTACCTCGATGCACAATGTGTTATTTCTCTACGGCCTGGAAGCGACTTGCTCCCCACCCCTCTGCTCCTCTGCATCACCATAAATCATTAACGCGTTCGCGAATGAATCGCGAACAGCAGCAGCGTGGCTCACCTCCAGACGGTGGCGCGGCGGGCGGGAGAGCGGGCGGGCGCTCAGGCATTCCTAATGCGACGAGGTTGCCCTCTGGCGGCGACGATAAAAGGTGCGCCTCGCCTTTGATCCGGGCTATTAATTTCCGTTGGCGCTATCGCCTCTGCGGCGAGCCACTGTCGGGGAGACGTGGCGGAAATTGGGGATCGCATTGGAAATCAAACTGCGGCGGCTGTTACGTTGATACCAATGTTGCCGCTGCTGGCCCAGTTTTTTCTGGGTTACGATGACGAATACCATCAGTGGAAAGATGAGATTTAAAATTCTACCTCAACCAAAGCAAAAGCATGCAAGCTATCATTCGAGAGTTGACAGAACCGCAGAACAAGAAAACTAATATTCAATGGTTTTTACATGGAACATACGTTCGTGAGGAGAGGAAATGGTTTTATGTTAATTCGCGAATATTTATAATTCATCATGAATATTAAAAAAGACACGGGTCAAGATTAATACCGTGTGCACAGAAATTTAGAATATCACTGTCTGCACCATCTTCGGCGCAACAACAAAAAAAAAATGTTCTTCGCCGTTTCTCGACAATTCTTTTTTTTTTTTTTTTGTGGGGCTTTAGGGCTCGTCGACAATTCTTTGTTGTTGTTTTTTTGCAGCTGATTACATTGCGGAGTACCACACATCACCTACTCTGTATATAATACGAATTAGAATAAAAAATAATTTGAAAAGAATGTTAAAAATATTTTTCTCAAATAATAGTAATAGAGAGAAAACAGATACTTCTTAATGAATAGGGTAAATTTTATTGGGACTAATGTTAAGATAAACATTCGAGTAGATATTGTTCGCATATTTTGCTTGCAGTTTAGCTGGTATGCACGTTGCAATTTTCGTTGTATAATTTATTGTGAACATTTATGTTAATATAACTTGGAACATAATTTATATCGTGTGTTTTCTTACGTATGCTACGCATCGTCAATAACAATATCAATTTATGGATCAGAACATAACTCTTTAACCTCATCTTTGTGGTATGCGTTTGGTCTTTCCTTCTAATGCGTCCGTAGCAAATGCAGATGGAGGTAAAGTTCCTTCGTTTGCTTACTATGCGTGAAGTTTGCCTACAAACAGACGTAGACATCAGACATAGAAAAGTAGAATTGTTCCAATTGTGTGGAAGCTCTTGGAATATGTCATACGTGCAAAAGTTTGGAAGTAATTCTTTCTTCAAAATATTATTGTATATTTAGTTCTTTCCATTTAAGTGACGGGAGTGCCAAATTTTTAACTTTTTATATGTTGTAAGAATACTTTGACATATGGGTATTCTTTATTTTTAACTTTTTTTTCTGGTTTCTCTTCTTGTGTACCAAATTCTCATCTCAAATTGGCCTTTAGTGAATGGTTTCTTTTCCATTTCGAACTTGAAAACCCCTTTTTACCTTCTACGTCAACCATTCGTACCAATGACTCTGTAAAAAAAAAATCATTGCTGGTTCCAGATCCTTCAAATGCAAAGATTATTCATTGCCTGCAGAGTTAATACTTTCACAATAATTTTGATTTCCTTGAATTAACAGCCAAACAAAAATCCTTACATATCAATAATTTACCACATTTAATGCGTATTTCCGTTTTAAACTTTAAAAAATATTATATTACTTGTAATTATTAAACGCTCAAAAGTTAACTTAAATTTTGGGGAAGTGTTTACTGAGTTGAATACTTTCTTTTAGGGCTAATTATGCTTCCACACAACAGGACTAAAAATTTGACGAGTAAGAGAAGGGTCAGAGGCGACAGATCGAAACCTGTTCTGTATTTTTAATGGAACGTGCATATAAAAACGGGTACACACGTATTAGTTTCTGAGATGTTCTGGAAGTATTTTTTTAATAGTTGAAACCGCCAAACCAATCTGATCAGATTTGTTCAATCCTCAGACTAGCGATGACTAACAAATTGGGAGTAGAAAGTTGCGAATTTCATTTACTATGATGTGTCCTCGAGTCATCAACTTCTCTACTCTACTTTTTCCAAGCCCCAGTCTTTGCCGTCTCTGATTAAATTGTCAATTTATTCAAACATGATATACAATTAAGCTGATAGTAGCAATTACGTTTTGCGTTAAAATTTACGTTATTGTGTTAATTTGTATAACGTTTTAAAGAAGGTTCTATTCTTAATCAGGACACGAATTAACAAAACATAAAATATAATTGCAAAAAGGATGCAAGGAGATAAAAGTTTTTAGTAGAGAAGTATTTAGTTGCTCAAGTGGATATGAAAATTTATCAAAAACATTACACAACAATACCTTCTGTACCCTTGAGCTTCAAAATAACTTGCTTCTGCGCATATTTTCATGTCGTTATTGAAAATTGAACTCTTGCCCCTAACGACAGCAATAACCGGTTAATTTTCTATGTTCGTTTTGAAACGCACCAAATGGAATAAAAATACTCTTTCGGGTTCTTCCTTTTTTATACACACCGCTGTTAAACGTAGCCTAGAAAAGTGAAGAACAAACATTGAACCATATTTTTAATCCACATTCCCTGAAATTAATTCCGGTTTCTCTAAATATGAGGCTTCGGCAGTAAATAACCACTCGAATTATATTTTGAGATTGCTGGCAACAACTAGCAAACTCGATTCCGAGAACGCGCTTTACAGCAAATCTATATCTCCGTTGTTGTTATCTGCATAGATAATTACTCGTATTTGGTAATGAACTTTGGTTATTACTAATTTTCGGGTTGGTTCATTAACGCATAGTTGGAAGTTTATAGGAAATGTTTGGATTACTGGGCTAATTTAGTGAGATTACTGTCTAATCATCTTTGATATGGACGGATGGTTCATCAACAAATAGATTCCGAAAGATTCTAGCAAGCAATCTGAGTTCGGAGGAGCCGCACGTAAAAACAGTAGATGTCCCAATAATTGAAAAATAAATTAAGATTTTTTTCTCCAATTCATATAATAATTTTGTTTATAATTATAAATTATGAATTAGTATAGATTATTCTTAAAATTCAATTTTTTCAGATTTTTCTCAAAGTTTGAAAACAGCGGGCAATTTTAAGAAAAGCACACTTGACATCTTCCACTGACCTCAAATAGAAAAACAACTACTGAAGGTCTGCTTCTGCTAATTGCTCTGAAAATTACCGGCTCCAGGGAGGGAGCCGTGAAAAAAAAAAAAAAAAAATTTTTCTCCCAAAGTTATAGCTCAGATGTTTTCTTTTTCTTTTCATGAACAGACATATTCTTAAAATATATAACCATGATTATTTTATTATTTATATGACGCAGAAATTAAATAGTGAATGTGAACGATAATCAGGAGATTTCTCCTTATAAGATGGTGTTCACTTCTGCGGCATGTAGATGTATCTAAGTTTGGTCACTCTGAAGTATTCCAAAAAGAAACAAAAAAATTGCAGAACACCAGAATAAGTTGTAGTTCTTACGTTAAATTTTATTTAATTCACTACTAATTGAAATATAGTTTTATTCTTATTTAGCATGGAACTTTAACATTAATGAGATGTCGAATCCGTGAGCGCGATTCACTATTTTCTGATATAACTTCTTACTCATATTATGCATTCTAATATCATTTTGGAATGACTTCCCTGAAAACATTTCCTGGAATCGCCTCTGCGTGAAACAAAACTAATTCCCCCTTTCGCCACCATAATTGTGTGTTGAACATTCGCTCAACCCATAAACCGTTCAGTGCTTCCTTAATCAGGACCCAAACCCCGAAGCCGTCGTTGCATGGTGTGCATGAGTGGATATTTCACACCCGTCGTTGATATAGTTGTTGCCATTTCATTCTGCATCCTCCTCGACGCTAGCGCGCCAAGCGGCGATTGGCCGCAGCGATAATGAAGCGCGAAACAGATAGAGTGCGCCGTATGGACGCTGCGTCCCAGGGGTTCCCACAAGGGGAGGAAGCGCGCGCCGAGAGGTAAAGGTATTCGTTAAATACTTAACCTTTTATGAAACTTTCAATGTTATTATTTAATCTATGTGCATGATTAATAGTCATAACAGTATTTCACAAATTTAGGGGTATTAAAACCTACGAATCACTAATTTTAGCATTAATATTGAAGCGAAGTATTTGTTTCAAATGGACTCTAGCTTGACTAAGGTCCTTTAGTTTTGCTTTAGACGTGGTGAATTTCGTTCTGACTTGTCTATTAAATTTGTGACACTTGGGACTGTTTTTTTTAAAATATCGGTTCCATTATACATTACAAGGAAAATTGTCTTAAGGCCGTCCCGCAAAAGGTTTTATCAACAAGAACTCGCACAACTTCAAGATGGTTATATTCAAATATTAATCCTGTAAGGTTCAAATTTTAGTACACGAGTTGATAGTGATCTTTCATTAAAATAATTTAAAAAAAACAAGTATGTTGCTCATTACTTTAAATAGTTGTTGGTTCAATGCAAGGATACGAACCGTTTCAAAATGAGTACGCACTGGGTTCCTCGTCACTAGTTGGTTTCCCTTCTGCGAATAAAAGAAAGTAACTTTGTTTTACGTTCTTCAATATAATCTATACAAATAAGAGTGAATCCTATGGAATGTCTGTGACATGTAAAACGGAAAAAGTTACCGATGAAATTATTTGAAATTTCAAAGGACTCTTCTTAAGTAATATGTAAAATACGGTTAATATTGATGAATTACAAGAGCAGAAAAACAAAGTTGGCTTCTGATAAGTATATGTAAATCTTCTGTCGCATGACTGTTGACTGTGAAGCTTACTAATGTGTCCGCTTGAGGTAGAGTGTGTTACGTGAGGCGGAAGGACAATCCATTGAACGTATTATCTACGCCACCCTAGAAGGGACATTCCATGTCAAATCAACCAAAGAATTTTGAAAATGGCACCCATCTCAAATTTTGATGAAATTTGGTACACTAGTTCATACCATCAAGTTAACGATTTATATGAATTTTTAGGTTCTTCAGTCTCTTCATTAAGTAGATTAGAAATTTTGCATTTTTCGGGGAATTGTTGCTCTTGTGAGTGCGGGTAGAGATCTGCGCATTTAATACAAAATTCATAGCTCCAAATATAATTCATGAATCAACGTCAAAATTTATGTACATATATTTTAAACAGCATACACTAAGGAAAAAATATACCGAGCTTGTATTTATAATGAAAATGTTTTTAAAAATTGAGAAAAAATAATTTCAATCAATTTTGAACGTGAAAATTCTAGTCTTTTTTTAGTGATATATCTCAAAAGGCCAAATTCAGACCTGAATTAATTTTTGTGAATAAGATCTAAAAGTGCGAGGAAAACAAGTGTGGGAAGAGAAAAGTGGTCCCGCCCTTGTCTCTTTAGTAAATTCTCGTTAAAACTTTATTTTACTTTTATTTTTAGCCAACAACTTAAAAATTACGTCAAATAGGTAAAACTAAGTACAGATATCTAGATAAGAATTAAATATGACAATAAAATAGAGTTTTTGTGTGTCTATTATTCTATTACTACGAGGAAAACAGGTCCACTATTGTGTTTTAGAGAGTTCAATGAACCTCCGCTGTGCGAAAGAAACTTCCTTTTCTTCAAATTGATACATCCTTCCGGAGTAGTGAGCAGAAGGTGGAGGAACACAGGGCACATTATTGATGAGTGGTACAAAACAAACATTAAAAAAGTTCTTGCTGGTGCATATGGGTGCATAAATTGAATGTTAACGTCACCTTCTTCATCATGTTTGGAGAGGATGAATCCAAGAAACCAAAGACCGTCATAGATACACGAGGCGAAAACATTGTCGATAATTGTGACATTTTCACTGTGGATGATTTTACCTTACGAAACATGAATGCTATGAAATAATCAGCATCAATGCTGAAACCTTTCCTTCCGATTAAGAATTCTGAAAGAGGGGTGACATGGTGATAACTCCGCGATCCTGGCACAGTTTTAGCCTTCAAAAAAGTCTGACAGCTAAGAGATTATCTCTCTTTCAATATTTCAATATTTTTAATATAAGCTTGTTTGTCCCGGACAAACAAGCTTATATTGACTCCGGTCGCGGAAGCCTACGTTTATATTAATGTTTTATTTTTAATGTTGTCTTGACAGTAATCAAATACTTTTTAGTAGTGTCGGTGATATTTCCTATCGGCATCTGCAGGTTTGCTTTTGTGACAAGACGCTTTACGATGCCTCCAACGCCGTCGCAGGGTGATTTTCCATGATTGTCAGCAAAAAACGTGTATTCTGCTGTCAGACAAAAATATTATTCATGATTCCTCAGATTCAGAGAGTTCTTGCAGTTTTTCTACTGTCCTCCGCAACCGTCCAAAAATAATTCACATGTTTACCTGAAAGGAAATTGTCACGGTGAAAATTTGTGTCAACTTTTTGGGTTTCTTAAACAAAATCCACATAATGTTCCAAATCTTCTGATATAAAATATAAATTGGAAACAATAAAATCTTCACTGAACTAATGTTTAGTATAAATAACAGCAAGGTGTAAAGAACATTGATCTTTCGACCAGTGCATGAGCTTCATATTGTGTGACAAATGAAAAATTTTCACTGAAGTCTAAGAGGAAGGAGAAGCTTTGTTGTAAGGAAGATTTGATTTGATTTTTTTCAAATATTTGCTTGTGATTTTGTGATGAATGAATGAGGAACACATTTTTCTATTCAAGTTGTAAGTTTTTTCAAAAATTCGTCACAAGTCACTTTCTGTGTCACTTGCTGAGTGCGATCAGTTGAATTCCACGAGTTGTAAGATATTTCATCAGCTAAATCCCATTCTTCAAACTTCGTAAAAAGTTCAAGTTTTCGATTATTGGGCACTCAGAGAAATGTTTTAACATACAATCCCGGTTGTCTTCGGAACACACAAGATACTGAATCAAATCTCTGTCTCTCCTCTATAGAAGCTGTATGGAATAGAAGTGAAACGTTTTTATGAATAGAGCAGACGCATACTGCATGTGTGCCAGACAATCCTGCAAACACGCTCCATTTAGGGCGGAGCTCACAAAACTTGGAAAAACCGATTTTGATCGTAGGATGTGCAAACTTGAAAGCTGCGTATAATTGATTTGAATTTCCTAAAATTAATCTTTTCTGATCGTAAATATTCTTTGCAACACTGATTCTATCTTTCTGTCCGGGCATTATTCTAGAAAATTCGTCGTGATAAAACTGTTTAACTAAACCAGCAAAAATATCATCGAGATTTTTACTTCACTTTGGCTCATGTAATGCCAGTGTTCCTTTCTCTTCGAGGAGTTCTCTCGCTTTGCGGACCTTCAAATCACTTACATTGAATTCTGTCATTCACTTTTTACTCCACGAGTGTGGAGCAAGCGTTAAAACATGAATTTTTTCTCTCTTCTTTGTAGATAAGTTGCTAATTTTTCTCTCATTAAATCTACAAGTACATCCAAATCCTTTGCTTTCGCTCTTTTCTCACTTTCCTCTGCATCTTCGTTATTTGCGTCGGGGAATTCTACTTGTAAATCTTTACAAACTTTTTCTCCATAGATGCAGATGCTGATTCAATCTTTCTTTTTGCATAAACAAGGCTCCTTTGGTGATTAAGAAAATGAACATTAATTGGAGTCTCACCTAAATTTGTCAAAGATGAGTTGATTTCCTCGACTTCTTGTTCCCTTGAAACTGAAGTTTCTACTTCCATTATGGCTTTATCTGCTTCAGAAGGTAAATTCCCCACAACATCGTCATAGTAAGGTGCGCGTTCAGGTTCTACACTTTTTAATTTATGATTTACTTGGTCTCAGCAACGGTGACAAATTTTTGGCCCATGAATTGCTTTTTTTCCATCGTCAATCATGATATTTATTTGAAGTGTGTAATTGAAAGATACACCTCTCATTCCTTTCCTTATTAAAATTTTATGTCTTTCAAACGGACCAAAGCACACTGTTTGATACGTTACATACTTTGAAAGGTAATATTTTTTATGATCACAAACAGTAAGTAATCATTCAGAACTCACTTCACTTCTTAAAACCAAAAGCTTTTTCTCAGCTGCACTTAAAGAACTTTAAACATTTATCAATTACTTTCATTTTTTCCTTGTGACACTGTTTTCTTTACTTCTTCTACACTGCAATCAGGTAACGGCTCAATACTTCGTGACATTGTAAAAACAATATGAAACTTTCTACACTTTATAGATTTGATGTGTAACCACTAGGTGCCTGAGACAGTTATGAGAAAACTTTATTACAACGAAATAAAAAAGGTTTTTATGAGAGGAAAATAATTAACAAGCCTGGACTGATTAAAACTAGACAGGGAGATATTAAAAAACAATCGAAAATTGCCATAAGCTAGACTATGAATCACTATTTTGAACTGAACCATTGATAGAGGTTGAAGAAAGCAGTCTCTAAATGATAAGATTCAAACTCCCAAATCCACAAATGCAGGACTCTGCGCTCCGTTCACTCCCGCATTTTACCGAGTCCCATAATGTTTGTTATATTATGCAGTGCGAGATAAGTGACGGGAATTGACGATACATTGCTGAATGATTCCCACATTGTTTCTAAATGCATTGAGGGAGAAAATTACTTACAAATAAAGCGATTTCTGACTGTAAGTGTGATCTACTCGTACTTATCCAACTAAAATGCAATACGCTAAAAAATTTATTATTGTTATAACAAAAAAATTACTAAGCAGACAAGGGCGGGACCATTTTTTCCTTCCACGCTTGTTTTCCCCTCATTTTTATATCTTCTTCACAAAACATAATTCAGGTCTGATTTGGCTTTATGAGATATATCGCTTAAAAAAATACTAGGATTTTCACGCCCAAAATTGATTGAAATTATATTTTCTCAATTTTTAAAACTTTTTCATTATAAATACAAGCTCTGTATATTTGTTTCCTTCATTTATGCTCTTTAAAATATGTGTACATAAATTTTGATTTTGATTCATGAATTATGTTCGGAGTTATTAATTTTTTTATTAAATGAGTAGCCTGCACTCACTAGAACAACAATTCCCCGAAAAATGCAAAATTTCTAATCTACTTAATAAAGAAACTATATGATCTAGGAATCTAAAACTTCATATAAATTGTTAACTTGATGGTACAAACAAATGTACCTAATTTCATCAAAATCTCAGATGGTAGATGCCATGGCTTGGTTGATTTGATATGGAATGATCCAGAAGCAAAATTATATAAATTTTCGAAAGAACATTGTTTTCAAGTACATAAATGAAATGGATACCAAAGAATTCAGAGGTTTTAACTATAAGCTTTATTTATTGAGTGGTCTATGTAAAATGTATTCTCCTCTTGTCTAAATTTTAAAATAATTCTTAGTTACTACATATAAGCGTACAATACAACTATGTATTTTTAAACGTTTTNTGTTTTGATAACTCTACAAAACATTCCAAAAACACATAGAGTAAAACCCATAGTGTTAGTGGACGGCATCAGAGTTATTGGACCCATGTCGCATTTGAAAAGTCTAAAGGTCTCTTTTTGTCACCTCTTTAACATTTTACTATGAGGCAAAATATTAAAATGTTTGCAACCTGTGGTCGCTCAAAATTAGCAGGAAAGTCTCTTGGATTCTCAATGGAATACAAGCGAATCCAGGAAAATCTAGACAATGTTTAAAAGGTCTCATACCAAGGTGTCCTTAAATGGCATAGTTGTGAAATAAGTATAAGTTTATTGAATAAAGTGTTAATAAAAATATTTTAAAATTACTTTAATTGTGATTTTTTTCATTGATATTTACTCTATAGAACATAAACAAACGACATACAAAACAATGTGTTCAATTTTACAGATGGTTACAATTTCTTCAGTTTTAAAGTTTAAGAGAGAAGTGAAATGCATTCATTTTTATAAGTACTGCGAAAATTCAATAAATAAATACTTAAAGCGAGGAATAATTAATTAAATTTTTTAAAAAAAAACGTCATCGTATTCAACTATAAGGTTGAAGTTGCGCATTAAATAACTCAAATATCTTAACTGAACCACATGCTCGGTGACAGTAAAAATTTATAAAATAAAATATATTTTACTTTCACAAAAACATTTTTACAAATTTGGTAGGTGAACATACGAATACAACGAGAAAAGTGGAAAGGAAACACACTATTATTAATCAAGGTCCCGGGTTCGAACCCCGGTCCCGTCTCCCATTTCCATTCGACGTGACATGATTAATCTGTTACCGGGCGGTGAGGTTCACCGCAATCTAGGAGACACTATTATTAACATACTTGAATATAGGAAACAAAGAATTAAGCGACAAAAGCGTACCAGAGTACGACAGCAAAATAGATCGGTTCGACTCTGACATTACCCTGAGGAAGGTTGCAGCAGGATGCCCGAAACGTTGGTATTTTTGTCTATTTAGACGCGGTTGGTCCCATTAGACAAGTATATAAACCGCTTAGTGGTCTCCATTCGTATAATTAAAAAAAAATTCTTTCGACGTATGAGTGGGACACAATTACTGTAAATATTATATTTAATAGAATTTATTTTGCGTGACATTATAATACAAATTTTTATTTGAAGTCTCGCAACCCAACTATAAATATATATAAATGTACACAAGATTCGTGTGTATTCCTTTCCTAATACTTTAATTTTTTGTCTCTTAATCTCTTTAATCTTCGCAGAGAAAGGACATTCACTGACACAAACTTTTCAGTCTTCTATCAAGTTTCGTATTTTGTTTTTACGAGGCTCAGGTCGAGGGCGCCAGCGTATGGGGACTGAGTGTCATCAATACTTTTATTATTAAACTCTCTTAGTTTGAGTGATTGTAGTGTCAATATTTTAGTAACAATAAATTATTAGTACGATTTTTTACTATATAATTATTGAAAACAAAATTTGTTAAATATTTCGTAGTTTCTATAATTAGTAGCACGGTTCCTTTTTATGTTTCTTGTTCGCGTGTCTTGATTGGGACTTGGGGCGCAGAAGTATTATATCTGTTACTGCCTTTGGGTGCTGGGAGCCGAATTGATGGGATAGTCCCTTGTTTGCTTCCTGAAAGAAAATCGGTTTGTCATTACAATTATAATACATTATAGTTAAATATGTTATTCGTCCTTAGTTGGGACTTCACACAAAATTATGACAGAAACATAAAAACACGTTTACGATGTTGCATAATAATTATTATATTCTATATTTAATATTTGCCCCACCTAACGAAGGCATCAAGTATTTTTTTTTTTCAATTTAAATTTCTTTGGCCATTTAACTTAGCCACCTTGTCTCCCACATTGTCATTGCAAGGATTCTTGTTCAGATGCTTGCTGTCCTTTCCTTATATATCCTCCTTGTTCAAAATATATCTAATTAGTCCTATTTGTGTGACATACTCTTTGTATTTCTTATATCTTTCGTGGCTTTTTATTAATTCATTTTTCCGTGTCATATTCCAAATTCCTCTTTCCTTCAAATACTGCACATACTCTACTCTTTCTTTCCCGTAAAAATCACAATTCCACAAAACATGCCCTGCTGTCTCATCTCTTTTCCCTCACTTACTCCGCTGTTTTTCCCCTTCCCATAAATAATGTGCCTAGTGCTACTAAGGTCATATGATATATTTAACTATGTTTATTGTCCCCTAAACTACCATTCGCAGTTTGTACCTGCTGTTTTGAGAATAAATAAGTTGAATTTTCCTTATCTTGACCACGTATGTTTGGCGAGGTAGATGGTGTCGAGAGGCGAAGGATGTGCATCCCTGTGTTACATCTGCTATACGCTCCATGCAAATTGGCGATGGAATCATTTGTCGTGTTTTTCCATCGACGAGTCTCGCTGAGCGATGGCTGCTCGTACGCGTTAGCAATGGCTATCTGCGCGTCTCTCTTTCCATGTCCTCCTTTTCTCACGTCTCTTCATTGTCCCTTCCTTCTTTCGCAGCTTGCTTTCTAATGTCATTCCTCTTCGCTTCGTGTTCACTCTGCGATTTATTCCAGGAATGTGAGGATACTTTTTCTTATCGCGTTTATTAGTCTATACACACTCACAATCGAAAAAGCGGAGATATGTTTTCTATGAAATTTAGTCGAGGCGTGTAAATGGAATACATTTTAAGAAACAAAAATATGTTTTTACTGGAAACACAAAGAACGATTAAACGACATAGTTGATAAGGACAATTATTGTGGAAAAATAATCGTAGATTTCTTGTTTGGTGTTGCAACTAATAGTGCTTAAAAAATAAATTTTATCGAAATTTAAGGTTTTTATTGAAACGATTGTAAGAGCCAAAAAATTAAATCATGAAGAATGTCTGAGATGCCACGTATAGTTCCCAAAAAGAGTATTTGCATTACATTGTGACAAATACCGAATAAAATGGAATATATTATATCGATTTTCCGGATTGCTGTTGCATAATACCCGTCAACCTCAGGACTATGTGTATGCCTACGCCATAGCAATTAAACTCTTACATACAACCGATTACCTCAGCTCTGACGTTGCCAAGGGGAATGTTTTTCTCGAAAAATTTTTGTTGCAATTTTTATCATTGATGTACCTTAATTAAAGAAATTCAATCGTTCCTCCTTTGTGAATTGGGAAAATATATCTTATTTATGAACACGTATTTCACATAACTGTATTGCCGTTCTTCGTATAATTAAATACTAATCAAAATTAGTTATAATCCATCCGTACTTCCATACTAATATATAAATTTATAACGCGAAAGAGCTAATATATAAATTTACTAATATATAAATTTGTAACGCCTGTTTGCTACCTGATCTCGGCTAACCCACTGACTCGATCATGATGAAATTAGGCAAGGAGATAGTTTAGATGTCCAGGACGAACATAGTCGTTTAATTTTAAATGCGTGATCGAATATAGTCGTTATTTTTAAATGAAATATCGAATTGTTTTTTCACAATATATGTCGATAAAATCTGGGAAAAAGAGTTATATTCGCTTACGCTACCTAAATGGTTTGAGATAAGTGACAACTGTGCAATGACTACATAAACGTACGCTTCCGCGGTCGGAGTCGGTATGAACGTTTCTGTCCGGGACAAACTGCATCTTAGTGGATAAAACTACCAACGTTTCGGCCATCATGCTGTGGCCTTCTTCAGGGCGACGTCAGAGTCGTACAGACCTAAGTCGCTGTCGTACTCTGGCCGAAACGTTGGTAGTTTTATCTACTAAGACGCGGTTTGTCCCGGACAAACAAGTTCATATGCATGACTATATAGTTTGCCTCAAAAGTTCTACAGAAAGTCCGTAACAGCATATGTCTGTAGACAATAATGAACCTAAATTATCGATAAAACGGTATTAAAAATAGAAGAGTTAAAACACGTCAATTTAATAGAGTAATTTAAGAAGAAAACAATTATCATCAAATTTAATGGTTTATTTGTTTTGTGCATTTAACAAAGATACAAAACATCTTTCTATCGTAAAATTTAACCGAATAGTTTGTACTTAAACTTAACTTACATTACAAATAAAGTTTTCCCGTTTATTAATATCTGACACGATTTTTTTGCCTGAAGTTTTAGTCATGTTCTGCTTCGTACAAAAAATTGATTTGCTCAATTTTCCTTTGTCTGTAAGCTTTCTTTACGTGTGGTTGATAAATGTTTAGATCTTCTTTTTTTATAAGCGGCTAATATTATGTAAGTACTGTGATTTTGGTGTTAGTTTACTCCTAAAGTTTACAAAATTTGTGATCTTTGCCACTGTACGGGACATTAATAAATTTGGAATATATCAAAACACAGCATAGTAATTATTGAACAATGCTTGGTTTGTATTGTTTTATTCATTATACAAAGAATATTTTTAGCAGAAAGATGAATTGGTGTGTCTCATCTGTTCATTTTTTGGTGCCATTAGAAAAACAGAAAGCATGCCAAAAACCTTGGTGTCTAAAGATGTTTTCTTTGTTGCTGTCTGTGGAAGCTGAATGTACCAATCGGTTTGTGAGTGTATCTCGTAAATAGTTTCTACCTTTGTTAGTTTACTGCTTTTAGGGATATCCTACATTATAGACAGTGTTCATAGAGTTCTTTGCGCAGGAAATTTAAATTCTTTGAATATTTCTCGTGGTATTTATCTCCCCAGAATCGGAGTGTTTGTCACTTGTTTTCCTTCTTCTTCCATCGATCGTGAATACAAAATCCTTTTCTTGTTTTCACTTTGCTGCAGCTGTGGGAACAAAAGAGGATTGCAAAGACATTTCTATCGTTTGACTGATGGCAAATTTTCTTGAGAAACATCTCATACCAGAGTGCTTCGGACACAAAAGGATTCTTAACCTTTCTTTACCTCAATTTTTAAAGTTGAAATTAAATTGGATGCATGAAAATATTTAGAAATGAAGTACGAATGTTTCCTTTAACTTCAATTATGTTTATTATTTGTAAAACTTGACGAAGACCCTAAATGGGGTTGTAACAGTATAATCTGTAAAACTCTTTTTTTTGGAGAGTCAATCTAAAAAAATCTTACGACATATTTCACAATAAGAGATTTAAGAAATTATACGTAAGTAGTATGTGTTTCAGGAAGTTCGATATCAAACCTCTAGAAGTAAATTTGTGTAAACTGAAAAGAAAATGAAGAAATCTTCTATGGAACATCTTCTGGGAAATGCAAAACAAATTTTGGATTTTTGGGTGTGTCCATTAAAAACCATGCAAGTATTTGTGTGTTGCTGCATTCATGGATCATGTCATAAACATTTGTAGAGGTCGATGCATATCAAATCAAATAAAAAATAATTTTGTACCTTGACTTCTAAGATTTTTATAATTTTTGTTACATTTGTAGTACTCCATAAAGATATTTCAAAACGTAAAGTTGAAGATTTTATTTTTACTTTCGGATTTTTGTTATAGACTACTGAAAATGAAAAAAAGTCCGATTTTGACGGGTATTGCGTATTTTGTACTGATGTAAATTGAGAGATAACATTATATTTTTTCTTTACTATTAAATGGGATTTCCTTTATTATCCGTTATAAGGGCAATTTAAAATATTAAAATGAAGGAACAATGCAAAAAAAAAGTTTTATTTAAAAATACCAAATAAATTCTTTCAAATCTTTTGAAAAGAATTGTATCTTGTTTATACACTATTTAAGTGATTGGATACAATTTTTAAGATATAAGATGGATTCTTGAAGCAAAAATATATCATTGTGTGAACAATTGAGGAATAAAATTTGTATGGTGTATGGCGACATATGTAATATTTATCATTGCACAAACTGTGAGTGGTAAATTATTTTTACAATTATATTCATTTTAAAAGTAACTACGAAAACAATGGGGTATAACATGAGATGATTTTTACATTCCTTTCTTGCAAAATTGGCATATGCATTTTAATTAATGGTAAAAATGAATCAAGGTTTTACCGGTTTGTTATGTAGATACAGATATAACGTGAAAAATTATTTTTCATTTTCTTTCAGGAGGGTTTATTGTCTTATTGTGTGCATGGATATTCTTAATTATTGAAACTGTATTAACTCGTTAAAAAAATAATTCAAATGATATCCTCATTGACCAAGTTCTATGACTTTCTCACCCCAAAATATTTTATGTGAATTTCATCAAAACTGATTTAGTTTCCAAGAGAAACATGTATAGAATTACATCTGGTTTAATAGTACTTGGATTTTATAGTGGAATATTTTGAGCTACATTCTGCGGAATTGAATTTCTACAATTTCCCGAACTAAAAAATATATATTTCAAATATTTACCCTTTGTTCCTGCACATTAGAGAGAAAACCCTTGCTGAATCGATTGATCCCCGGGCCGTCCCCATTATCACGTGGTCTTATTACGTCTCTAACAGTTAATTAAGAAAACGACACAAATAGAAATTAAACCGTAATTTCTGAGGAGGATCCCAGTTCTCCCAAAATCATTTGTCTAAAATATACTTTGTTTATTTATTTCAACCAAGAAAAATCATTTATTGAATATTACGTTTATAGAACTTTTTTTAGTTTTTTATTAAATAGTTTAAGTTTATTTTACAGCTTTTTTGCAAGCATGTTTTTCCAGACAAAACTACAATTATTTTTCTAAACGGGAAACATTCCATCGTCAAAAGACAGTTTACAAGAAATAAGAGAGAAAAAACCCTACATAATATGAAAACAGAAAATGAAAAATTTGTAGGAATCGCATAAAAACCCAGAATGTTAATCAAATACGGAAATACAAACATGAACAAATTCTTGATTGCGTACTTAGTCAAAATGGATGAAGGAAGTTAACAGACCACAGTTTTCTAGAAGTACTAATAACATTCTGGAAAGCCACAAAACTGGATTTTTTATCTTATTTTTTATTTGTTTTTAATTTGACGTAACTTCATTTATCGGAGCTTGCAGTTTTGCATATGATATTTAGTTCAATTTTCCCATCCTCTTCACGGACGAACGGGAGCTCTGACAGACAGATTGACGTGTTTCCAAAAACCACTTTGTCGGTATCATGGACAGCTGACACGCGTATATTCGTCAAATATGATAGAGCTCCAGCACAACGTTTTCTCTGTATTACCTTGTTTGGACGCAAGACAAACAAATTGGGATGTTCCACTCTCGAATTTTTTTGTGATGAATCGATGAACGTGAAAGCTGTTGTATCCATGTATTTCGATTATCTGTAAATTAATCGATCACGTCAGGTAGCTGACAGATACAGTTTAATAATGGCGTTTATAAAAAAACAACAACAACATATTCCGTAATGTAGGATTATACTTCAAAAGGTTGTTGGCAAGCCCTAAAACCCTGATAATAATAATAATTTAATAATAATAAGTTCCGAAAAAAATAAATAAAAACCTAGTATAGATCCCAGATAATACTAAGGACAGTGAAGAGCAGAGCGGTGAACAGCTCACATTCTGCGCGAGGTACTTCAAAGCACGAAATTGAAAAGCGTGGTTGCAACTTGAACTGATTAACTCGAAGCTAAATGCAGCCGTCCCTAACGTCGGAAGCCATGAAGCAATGATGAAATAATAATAATAATAATAATTTTAATCACAGGAAATAAATTCTGCATGAGAATGCTGATGGATTGTGTAGCGCATGCCACTCCTGCAATGAAACAACACATCATATTATTTCGGGTTGCCAAGTACTCGCCCCTCTCAACTACACCTGCAGACACAATCAAGTGGCCAAAATAATTCACCAACATCTAGCTAAAAATTTTAACTTGGTTGAAACAGTTACTCCGTATTATAAATTCGATCCACCACCTGTCTTGGAGAATAGATGTGGCGCTTTGTACTGGGATGAGCATATCATTACAGACAACAGTAGATCATAACAAACCAGATATAAAATTAATACACAAATCTAAAAGAAAAACTTTTATTATTGATGCAGCTGCTCCTTCCACTAACAATTTAAAAAAGACAGAACAAACAAAAACTTAAAAATATCAGGTCCTTAAGTCAGAAATTCAAAAGAATTGGAAACAAAATGAAGTATTAATTATTCACCTAATAATTTCAGCAACTGAAGTAATTTCCAAAACACTGAAAGGGCATCTTGCAAGATTGCCATTGACCAAGAATGTACTGCCAGAAATGTAGAAATCCGTTATATTACAGAAATGTCACCTAACAAGAAAATTTCTTAGTCTTGACTAAGACCAAATTTTACTTCCGGCTTGGCGTATATGCCAGCCTCAACTACCCGTTCGAACAGAGAAATAATAATAATAATAATAATAATAATTGGATGTAACAAAATATATTAATTTTAATAATTTAATTCTAGAATTAATAGAGCTTTTAATTGTAACTATTTTTTTTTTATTTACTGAAAAATCATTTGTTTTACATTTAATTGGAAGTTCGAAATTCTCAAACTCAAGTTACAATAATCTTATTTACCATCATCGTTATGCTATCTTTAGAACCCAAAGACTTTAGAATCTTTGCTGAAGAAATACAAATATGTTGTGCTAAATATGGAAATTCCAGAAAACGTTTTGAGGCATTTAGATGTATTTTATTTGAATGTTCATTATGCATACTGCAATATTGAATAGTCGTTTAATTCTTAAATATGAGATAACGTTTTGACATCTTTTCCATATACATAGTATGATATTATTTTCCCATTACCATAATAGAAATCTTAGAGTGCAGTTTAATATTTCATACGACCTTCGTAGGACTGTACCCCGCAATATTTATCGAAAACTTTTTATGAACATGACTTTGCAACCTGGTTTGGGTCTTCCTCTGACGGAAAAGATATTTAAAACAACATAGACAACAAAAATGAAATAGCGTTCAGATAACGACAGAACATGAAAAATTTAAAGAATCATAGAATTCTTTAAATCCTTGTATCATTGATTCCAAAATTATGTTCTTAAGTTACTACTTCTGTCCACATTAATTGGTCCAGGTAATAACTATATTATTTTTGGTTCACTTCTTAATTATAATATAGTTAAATATTTCGTATTTGGTCGTATGAAATATTTAACTGTTTTTGAACACTGTGTTCGATCCTTGGAGCACAAACTCTTAGCTGAGCGAAAAAGTGAATTTCATTGTTACTGATAGTCAATAATGTTTGTTATTTTCATTACACAAATTCTCGAAGTTTAATACTTGTCTTTAAAGAGCATCACATCTCAAGGCTGGAGGCAACTTTAACGCAGTTACAAGTATTTTCTTGGAACTTCGGGTGCTGTTGGTGAAATTAATATTTCTTCAATAAATAAATGAATATATAAATAATATAGTTTTACTAAACCAAATATGAAAGAAATGAAGTTATTATTACAGTAATTTCTGAGAAGTATACATGAGAAAGATAGTGCAGTTTCGACATATTTCTGGTTATGATTGCGACAACATTTTATTATCGGAAATGTTTACGTATATGTTCTGTTTGCACGTGAAATAATTATAGAATATTGAATATCGACGCTAATGAGTTCCCGAGGCTAATCGTTAATTTTATGTACTCGGAAATTGAATTTTATTGTGGTCTGTAAATTATTGTGATGTTGGTGATATTCCCTCCATTGTTTTTAAAATAGTGTGAGAATGTTTCTGCTCATAACAACACTGTATAAAACAATTAATACATTGACATTATATAATTTAAACTTTTTAAATCGATTAATTCTGTAATGAAACGTTTTCCCCTGACATTGGATACGATATTGAATTATTCTAATGACAATATTTACGTTGCAAAAATTATCATGGTAGATGATGGAATGGTGAGAGTATTATTTTTCTCTATTGCTGAAAAGAATCTATTCAGATCTTTATTTTTCTATGGACTTTCACGAAAGATTCTGATACTTAATTAAAGTTGCTTTTTACCTAGGTTATGAAGAAAAACAATTTTAAAAAATTGAAGGAATTGGGGTAACCTGGTGACACTCTCAACAAGGGACCCTACAAACATTTTGTTGGAAGATTAATGACTTGGAACGACGTGGGACACGCATTATGTTATTAGGTTTGGGTCCGCATTGTCGCACAAAATATATTGAATTTTTAGACTTTAGTAAGTTGAGATTTACGACTAAAATTGTTTAAGAGGACACACAATTGTTTTGACTTCTCTCAAACACCCTGAAAAATTCATTGAAATTGGTAACGTAATCAGCACTGTCATCCTGGTGTTCACCAGATTGATGTAATCAAGGGGATGTGTCATAAAATATATTTGTCAGAATCAATGAGATATGTGGTATCATTCTTTCCCTTGTATATGAAAATTGAAAAAAAGGAAAGGTAAGTGAGTATAGCCGACTGTTGAGTTCTCTACGAGAGAATGGAATGAATTATTTTTTCATTTAATCTACAATCAATAATCATGTCTCTAACATTACCATAAAACGATTTAGGGTTCTTTTTTCTGTTTTGTTCCTTTTCCTTGCTCATTCTTTTGCACAATTGTTTGGGGTAACGTCATAGACGACGAGACATCAAAGTGGATCCGCTTACACTCTTGCAGTACGCTGGTATTTTGGCTTCTGTGCAGTGTACGGTACGAAGGGTGACAATTTTGACTAGAGATCAGAGAGGCTGCGTATTTCGCTGACCATAGAGGTATGATAATCTTAATGGCATATTGCATTATCTACATCTTAGTGAAAATGGCGGCGGTCCGGGACCACCTCCTATTGCCGCAGATAAGCCACCACTTCACCACCCGCCTCGACTCCCAAAGCTTACTTTTTTTCCATTTTTTGCGAATGACATCAGTCTCCTCGACTGTTTAGCATTAGCAAAACAACTATCTATACTTCAATCTCTGTTTGCATTTCAGATGTGGACGCTTCATATCTTGTCCGCATTGGGCGTTACCTATTCCCTCCGGCGAGGAGGCGTGTGCACTTCTATTATCGCATGCAAAATGTTTCTCTTATTCTCTTAATTTTATAAACATACTATTGAAATACCCCATATTCGTTTTCCGTCACAATGTAGCGTCTTTTTCTTCCGTGTGTATTACATCAATTTAACGCCAACTGTGCGTTGCTGCGTGGGTGAATCAGGGTGAAGGCGTTCGCCAGGCTCTCCTTGCAGTCGACGAGAGCTGCTCTTAGGGCGTCGTTCCACGGGAACGGTTTGTTCCCATCCTTCTTTCTACCGGAGATGGCGTCGACCAGAGCGGCTTGAGGCCCTGTCGCTTTCGGGATGAAGCGCCAATAAAAGTTTAGGATGCCCAGAAAACGTCGCATACCTCTCACGGTGGTAGGTTGGTCCATGTTGCGCAGCGCACTGACTCGGTCTTCTGGTGGTCTGATGCCTTCAGCGTTGATCTTGTAGCCTAGGAATGTTAATTCGGTGACGCCGAAGGTTGATTTTTGGGTATTGATGACTATCTCGTGGTCTTTCAGCCTCTGGAAGAGCGTCTCCAGATGATGCTTGTGATCTTCTTCATCCCGGCTAAGAACGAGGATGTCATCAATATACACATATACAAATGGTAATCCAGCGGTCACTTGGTCCATGAACCGCTGAAACGTTTGGGTGCTGCTTTTTAGGCCAAACGGCATTTGTAAATATTCGAATGAACCTATCGGGGTTACGATGGCTGTCTTTTCGATGTCTGCTGCGTTCACTGGTATCTGGCGATACGCTTTCACCAGGTCTATTTTTGAAAATATCTTTGAGCCTGCCAAATTATTTGCGAAGTCAAGGATATGTCGCATCGGGTACGCTTCTGGCACTGTCCGATCGTTGATTCTTCTATAGTCCCCGCACGGGCGATAGGTTCCATCGGTTTTTTTTACGAGGTGAAGTGGGTATACCCATGGACTTCGGGAGTGGCGTACGACGCCGGCTCGAACCAGATTTTCGAATTCGTTTTTGACAATTTCGAGTTTCTCAGGCGTCAGCCTACGTGGTCTGCACGTCACAGGCTGCACGTCTGCAGGTCTGCACGTCGTGGTCGGGATATAATGCATCGTATTTGGTCGAATGCTGTTCGGTTTTCCAGACGGCTTAATTAATTCGGGGAATCTATTAATGATTTCTCCGAAATCATCGTTTTGTACCATTTTTGCTTTTATCTCCGTACACTTGCACGAATTGTAGTTGGTACTTGTGGAGATTCCCGTCATTTGGTCACTAAGTTCGCCTGTTTTACAATTTAAAATTAACTCGTAATGAAATACGAAATCCGCCCCCAAAATGGGGTTCCGGACGTCTGCTACTATAAATTTCCACTTGTACTCTCGTCGGAGTGTTAGATTTAGATTTAGAAAAGCTGTTCCGAACGTTTGGATATCAGTAGCATTTGCTGCATTTAATACTAGTCCAGTTGGATTCGTACTTGATTTCCAATGTCTCTTGGGGAAGATTGATAAATCGGAACCGGAGTCGATTAGGAAATGTAAACCGGTGCTCCGTTCATAAATATACGGTCGTCAAGCGGTTACAAAAACTGACGTTTTTAAATTTTGAATTTGCGGGATCGCAAGAATATACTCCGCCCTTCAACATTGAGTTGGAGGGCGGCTGGCTACGTTTTTTGGTAGTTGCATGGTGTTAAACAACGTTTCGCTTCGTTTCCAAATTTGGCGTGATACCAGCAGATGTCTTTAGGTATGTCTGATTTTGAGCGTGCCTGTGAACGTGTGCGGAAATTTCGCTGTTCATTTCTGTAATTCGAAATGTTTCTTCGATAGCTTGCATTTTGTTGAGCAAGTTGCAGCTCTGCGAGTTGCCTAGTAAGGTTCCAGAGCGTTTGTATTACGTAATCCATACGTGGGTCGGAAGGAGCTACGGGCGGGTTTCTGGGCGTCTCAATGTTGCGTGTCGCCGTTTCTCGAGTGGCCGCCACGGTGTTTGTAATTTGGAGTGCGTTCGCGACCTTGTCAGCAAGTGTTACTTGTTCGGACACGTCGTTGGCGCAATTCCCTGCCAGGACTCCTCTAATCTGCACAGGCAGGGCCATCATCCAAATTTCGGATATCAAGGTGTTGTCCTGATCCTCGGGGCCGGCTAGATTTTTGAGGTGACGGAGGAATTGTGACGGGGTACAGTCGCCGATGGCCTCCGCTGAGAGAAGTCTGTCAATTCTGGCCTTCTGAGAGTTGGCGTACTGGGTTATGAGAAAGGCTTTTAAACGTTCATACGCTGTGTTGTCGTGTGGTGCTAATAAGTTTTCATCAATGTTGAGTATGGTTGAGTTATCGATATTACTGACTACAAACCCGTGTTTTTGAAATGTAGAAGTAATTCTCCTTGCCGAAAACTGAGCTTCCACAGAATTACACCAAGCCTGCGGCCTGTCCTTCCAAAAATTTGAGATTGGTAACGTCATTGCGGTGTGGTTATGTGAAGACACGATAGGGATTTGTGCGTCTTCGTTCGGCATTACAATAAAAATAATGTTCCTGAATAATTTGGAGAAAGGAGAAGAAAAAATTAACAGTTATCAGGAACCTAGAGAGAAAAAGTAAAATAACGTAAGTTTGTAACACAAAATATGATGAACTGAAAGTAACACAAGTTGGATTAGTAAAAACTGTAAAGAGGTTTTTAGCAAAATCACAGTGTCAACGTAAAAATTAATAGTGAACAAAATTAAACTAGTTATCATGAAGTAAAGAAAAAAGGTTTGAAATCAGAAATAAGAGCGTGATCCAAAAACGGAGGGAGTCACGAAATTATTTTGTGCTAGTGTTTAGCAAAGTGGAGCGTGGTCAGAAGGTGGAGCGTGGTCATAAACGGAGGGAGTCACCAGTTTATTTATTTTGTCGGGGAAGATTTTTTATTGCTTCACAAATCTCAATGTTGAGGTTGCTTCGCAATAAGGTTCTTCCTCTTCAAAATAAATACTCACAGGTTAAACAGGACAAGATTTATTATGCAAGATTAATTTGAACAAGTGATTAAATCGTAAACAGTAAATAACACCAGGTTGGCAACCACAGGCGTTGAAAGCTCTGTAAATGATGTCTTTTCTCGTTCGTCTCACGGCTGTGGGTAAGCTGGTTGTCGGGGTTGAAGAAGTTATCTTCTTCGTCACGAGATGGTACCACTGGTGATCAATCCTGAAGTAGCTAGCTGATAGCTGAAGTACGATATCTTAGCGAGTGATGACGCTGCTGGTTAAGTTTCTGCGTAGTCTCGTAGGATGGCGCTTTGTGTCTTCGAATGGTGGAGTTAGTTCCACCGCTGACCGTGACAAGACGTTTCGTGGTCACTTTGAAGGTAGAGTTAACTCTGTTGCAGGCCGCGAGATAGAGCCTTGTGGTTCTCGGAGATGGAATTAACTCAGTCACAGATCGGACGTAGCTTCTTGGACATAGAATTTATTTCGGCTTCTCTCGTGGCGTCTGATGATGATGGAAATAATTCAGTCACAGGTCGTAGCTTCTTGGACATGGAATTATTTCGGCTGCTCTCGTGTCGTTTGATGATGGAAATAATTCAGTCACCGGTCG
The DNA here is from genome assembly GCA_002313205.1 of Laupala kohalensis. Taxonomy (NCBI): domain Eukaryota; kingdom Metazoa; phylum Arthropoda; class Insecta; order Orthoptera; family Trigonidiidae; genus Laupala; species Laupala kohalensis. The sequence goes on from NNCF01129419.1 coordinate 96,035, forward strand.
GCGTAGCTTCTTGGACATAGAATTATTCTGCAGAGCTGAGTTTCGACATAGAATTATTTCGCAGAGCTGGGTTTCTGGTTTGAGGTTATATTGGTCTCGATGTTCACTCTGCCAGAAATCCCGTCGTACTGATCTGACCGTCGTGCTGTTGCCATAAGCTAAACTTTGACAACTGACGACTTTGGCGACGTAACACTGGGTCGAGGTTCGTCTATTGAGGTTCTCTCGAAGGTTCTTAATAAACTGACCCGAGTTCTCGAATTTTCTTAACAAATAGGCGACATACGCTTGGCGGTGCACGCGGCCCGGAGTCTCATGGAGTCTTCTAATGTGTACAATGTAGGGACTCTTTTCGTCGTATGTAGAGACTCTGCGGTGTCTTGGATCTTGAGCCTCTGATACTTCGTCATGACGACGGCGTAAACAGTATGGCGCTATTTGGTTTGGCGTGGCATCATGTATCTTTTTGTGTGTTAGATACATCAGGGAGTTCATCATATACGTATTTAAGGTACGTGTATCGTTGTATATGCAGAAAGGTGCTTCTACAAATGGTTATAAATTCTTTATTGAAACATGCCCTCTCGTGGGCATATATGGGACAATCCCACATCACTTCCACCTAGCATTTGGGACATGGATTTGGGAGTAGAGGCGGGTGGAGCTGTGATAGCACACATAACACCATAGCACGAGGTTCCGGATTTGAGTCCCGGTCTGTCGTAATTTTCAGCTGGCCTTAGATAATGCAACCTCTCCTCCCCGAGTAGGTAGTCGAAAGTTGTGGATTAATTTTTCGCGGCATTGGTCTGCGTTTACTCACTACTCGTTCTGCGGGACTCGAAATGAGTCAGCGTGCAGAGTGGGTTCAGCGCTGAATTGCGTCTGGATTGACTCCCTCATCGACAGACTGCTATTAAATATCTATCACGAGAGTTAATGCAGTTAGAGCATCATTCTGCCCACATCCCTTCCTCGTGTCTCGGCCGAGGAATCTTTGTGTTTCCATAAAGCAGCTTCTCACTATTCATCAAATACATCTCTTTTATCAAGTAGTCGTGTGTTTCATCGAGATTTTCCACACTTTTATTTGCGGTTAACTAAAATCTTTAAGAAGAATCCTTCAAAATGTTTAGATCAATTCATCTAGTACATCTATTTATTATGGTGCTACTGACACTCCATTGAATTCACTTTTAGTAGTATGTATGAGAAGGACCTTACTGGCACTTTTCACACCCGAGCGCAAGAAAAAGTCATGAAAGGAATTTAAATATTTTCCTGACAGTTTCAAGTGTTTTTTAGTGTAACAAGCATTTCGGTTTGCTCTGTGCATCATTCTCTGCATGAGTGCATCCATTCCAGAAATTAACGGTAAATGATAAGTAACTTACAACATTCATTCTGTTCGATTTGACATTATAATTTCACATGAATGGAATCTGACAAAAGTGAATAGTGTTATCCGCATAAAATCCTGCGTCTGTGGTGAATCAGATTCGTATTCTCAACAGTGAGCTTTGGAACGAAACGAGGAATCGAAACAGTAGATCAATTACAGTGAGTGTTTGAAAATCTTTTTTGTATAAATTTTCACATGTCTGCAAACATTAAATCATGGTGAAGTCCTTTTTGAGTTTATTTGCATCAAATGCAGACGTTTTCTGTCAGGAGTTTTCTGGTCTCGCGATTGGTAACAATGCTCTCCAACGAGACTCCTTTTATATACTCCAAGTGTATAACATTTCGCTGCTGCAATCGATATTCTCGTGACACAATCACTGCATTCCTTCGAGGCTTGTCAACTCCAAAATGGAACCAATAGCGATTCAATCATTTTCACCTGAGTTTGCCGACAGAAATATATCGGGTCATTGATGAAAGAACTCGCAATCAAATACGTTGCACAGTGGGACGAAAAGACTAAATGCTACAGAGATCTCAAAAAAAAAGTTTATGTGAGGGATTTGATTGTTTAAACTGATGTATCAAGATTCATTACGTATTTGAGAAGTCGTATTTCTTCATTGAATACCATATACAACTAATGAAAGAACGTCCGAAAATAAAAAAGTGGCCGAATAAAGTTTTCTGGGAGAGATTTCACAATTTGTTGAACCATCCAATTCCATTTTTACTCCATATAATAATGCTTTGAAGCTATTCCGTGAAAATATCTGCAAGATAATTTGATTTTTCATTTACAAGTATTTGTGAACAATTTTATAAACTATAACTGTAGAATTTTATCTTCGTATATTTGTTTTGAGATTGTGCTAAAGGCGTTTTTTAAATCTATAAAACTACGCTTCTTCAAATATCTAGGGCGCGAGAAAGTAATTTTAAAAGTTTATATGAAAACTCAATGTTGTTTCTATGCCTTCTCATCATATATGGTGTACAATAGTTTCATATTGAACTAACTGTTTTGAAATTATAGAAACAACCTTCAAAATCTATGAACGACAATTTTACACGAAGTATGTTGACATTTTTTTATTTTTTTCAACATACTTCGACATTTATAGTTTTTGTCCTCCGTTCAAATTTTTGTTTGGAATTGGTCATAAGATACCAAATATATTCCAACAGAAATTTTAGGTTTGAATCCTTTTTCCTAGTGCGGTTTTGTATTTGTTTTCACTTAAGATAAATGATTAATACAGACAATTCCTTTGATCCGAACTTTGTTCAAATTCAAAGTTGTTCTTTTGTTTTGGTTTTGGCAACAATAATAGTTCTTTTAGAATACAGACTACCTAATTTACAACTAAATATAACCTTACAATTTTATTAACTGAAAGTGATCAATCGTATTAATTGCAGGAATATTTTCATTCTTTAGAAAAAAACATTTTGTTGAAATAATGAATTAATTGTTCTTTTGTTATAAAATGTAAATGAGAGAATTTCAGCAATACCTATTTTGACCATCGTGTTCTTCTTGATTTGGAGGCACCGTGTGTCGACGGGAAGTCTCTCAACCCGAATGCGGGTCTCTCACCTCCAACAGCGCTCCTCTCCGCGCAAATGCGTCGGAAGCAACCCCACGGATGCGGAAAGTGGAAATGGGCAAAGCAGCAACGAACGACTGACTCCCGATCCATCAATTTGCCATCCCCCCCTCCCCCCTTCTCCCCCCCGCTTCCCCCTCCCCAATGCGTTCTGCAAAGCAAGATAAATAACTGCGCTTCGAAGTTGCGACATGGATGAGTCTAAGCGGATGAAAAATCGGAGAACAGCTCATTCGTTCATTCGTCCGGGATGCGCACACAGGACTCATCTGGAAAGCCCGCGGCTGGATACTCAAATTACCGGGCGATCACTTGCTGACAAACACGGCATTAACAAGGTCAATCACAAATATCATTGGAACATCGAGGATTGGAATGCTGGGTCGGGTATAGGGATTTCTTTCATTCCATTCACATTTTCATTGGACAATCAAAAACTGAATCTTAAAATTTGTTGTTCTTTAATTATGGCTTGTGATCATGAGTTGCTTGTTATTGAAGAAAACATTGAGAGACACTGATATCGAAAAAATAATGCGATTACAAATAATTTGTATCATTTACATTACGATGAATAACAACATTTACGTATTATTCCATTGTGTCAGCGCTGTTCTTATTCCTCGCTTCATGGATATTTTCTTTCATCTTCTCCTTCTACACTCGTCAACTTCACCAAGTTGCGAACGTCTCACTTTGTCACTGATCTTAAGTGTGTGTGCAATGCATTTGCATTTATTTGTTGGTTTGATTTATGATAAGTATCTCCCTCTAAAAAACTGTGTTATTTAAGTTCGTTTATTGAAACCCCATCTTTCCAACAACGTTCATTGTGTTTTTTTGTGAACTGAAGGGAAAAGTGTGGGAAGCCATTTCACAAAATTTCTTCATAAACAATTTTGTAGTTAATCGTTTATTCTATAAATAAATTCTCAAGCGTGCCACAAAGAATGAAAACAATAAGATAAGCTGTATTTACTTGTACTTTAATTCATGAATTAATGAGTTTCAAAAGTATCCAGTGTACATAACTCATTTTGTTCTCTTCATAGTCCCTTAGTGAACATACAAACAAATATGCACTGTCTCACATGACCGAAAGGTAACGTAAACCCCACTTTAGCAATACAATAGCAATATCATTACAGTTAGCTGAATAATGAAGTCATCTTAATATAACAAAGCAATCACAAAATATTTTGCTAACAGGTTGGAGTATAGTCATAAAAACCCTAATTGCCTTCCTCATCTATTTTTTTCGGCTACGATATCTGGGTTTAACGTATTACATATCATAACCTATCACTATTTGTTTTGTTAATATCCATCGAATTCTTAAAATAATACGTATTCTGTTTCGCTTGTCAATATGTGTAGTCATGCAATGTAGTAAGTCTTATCCTGGGTCTTGTACTTTAATTGTGGAATTGGTTTCACGCGAAAAGTACTAAACGTATTCATTTCAAATTTTCAGTCATGTTCCTTAAGTTGTAGCTTTTCCATGGCCTACGTTATATTTTGATGAATCACAGTGGAGTTAAAGACACCAGAAATGACTGTTTTATTAAATGAATTCGCACTTCTTTGTTATTTTTCCTAGTCTTTACAGGGGATATTGATTAATCATGTTACGTCGAATGAAAATGGTAGACGGGACCGGGATTCGAACCCGGGACCTTGAGCTCTACGCGCTCATGCGCTTACCGACTGCGCCATCCCGTTCGCCTCTCGGGTCCGTCTATCATTCTCATTCAACTTGTGAA
>NNCF01129419.1:100868-121118 GCA_002313205.1 Laupala kohalensis
CCCGGTCCCGTCTCCCATTTTCATTCGACGTAACATGATTAATCTGTTACCTGGCGGTGAGGTTCACCGCAATCTAAGAGATTTCTAGGGAATATTGATGTTTCATTTTTACTTTTCAATTACACAGAGTGTGTAAGGAATGTATTGTAATTGGTTAATTTTTTTTGATATATCTTCGGATCTTTGGGAATTGGCTCCAGGAGAGCCTTTTCAAATTTTGGCAATGATGTACAATGTTGTAGGCGTCTGTTAAGGATTTTGTTCCTCCGATTACTCACGGACAAATTAATGCATCGAAACCAAACTTGAGATTTGACATTGAATGCATTAGGAAGAGAAGCTTATTTCTGGACACCTCGTACCGACATTTACATACTGTGCTACACTTCCGGTTTCTAAAAATTCAAAATTATTAAAATATGCCTGGAAGAAAATGTGATTGGTTAGTTAATTTTGCGTACTGGATTCCTGTTCATCGCACCGATTTCGAGATACATCGAAAATTTATTATGCAAACAAAGAGTTATATTGGAGGCGCTTCTTTAAAATCTGCCCATAACGCTATTGCGAAGAGGTTAATGAGTAAGATAATTCATGCAATCTATACTTGAATGTGCAATTACGATGTTTGGGAGTGTACCATGTAATGTGATGATAAATATTTTTACAGCGATTAATCTTTTAAATATGCCATTTTCTTTAATAATTATAATATATTATTTCTTTTTAATGGTGTTTTTCTTTTTTCTTGCTATGTAGAGTGTTAGGGTGCCATGAGTTTTTGTCATGAATTGTAATTGGAAAGTTCAGTGGGGCACATTCCATTTTTTTTGCTCTTTTAAAGCTGAATTTCGTTTTGAGAGTGGAGTGATAAAATAACGAAGTATATTTTCTTGTGCCATTCACATATTATTACCTAGCTTTTTTTAAATCCAACGTAGGGAATAGATTTGTGTAGCTCAAATCCAGAAACATTACAAAAAAAAATAACTGTGTCAATCTGGTCTGTTTAACGACTCTAGTACTTCTTGTAACTAAACTTGTGTTAATGTGATTATGTAGAATATTGAATACTGAGTGCACGTAAACGGACACAATAGAAACATAATTTATAATCGTATACAATAGATAGCAATTTCACTGAATACCTATTCGCGTGACTGAATATAATGTTGGAGGGAAGTTGAATTCACCTCACCTCGGAGCACGACAAAACATGGTACATCAAAAACGCTGTACAGGCACTTCTTCCCCAATGTGGATTCGTGGTAGCAATATGGCAGTCATTACCAAATTATCCACAATACACCGCGTGACCTCTTTATTAATAGACTTTTTATATAGTTCCTATTCTGGGGATACAGCTCACTGCCAAACTATTACGTTCATAATTCGTTTAAGGAAGTTAGTGAAACATGAAGTCAGGGTGAAGCGAACTTTGTTTTGTTCTTCCATTGGGGAAACCTTATTTGGTCTAATTTTATATCACTAATAAATTCAATTCAAATTACAGAGCTTTATCTGTGTATAATGTTGACGGTAACCTCATTCACTTCTCACTCAGTGACACATCGACTCACACAGTGACTCATCGAATCACTCAGTGACTCCTCGAATCACTCAGTGACTCCTCGAATCACTCAGTGACTCATCGAATCACTCAGTGACTCATCGAATCACTCAGTGACTCATCGAATCACTCAGTGACTCATCGAATCACTCAGTGACTCATCGAATCACTCAGTGACTCATCGAATCACTCTGACTCTTCGAATCACTCTCTTAGACTCGCTCGCTCTTTGACACACACACACTATATATGATACACACACTCTGACACACTCATTGACCCATCATTGACTCATTTTACTCATTCATTGACACATCATTGACTCATTTTATTCACTCATTTTCATCATTTGACTCACTCATTTGACTCGTTTGACTCACTCATTTGACTTGTTTGACTCGTTTGACTCAATCGTTTGACACAATCATTTGACTCGTTTGACTCAATCATTTGACTCGTTTGACTGAATCGTTTGACTCATTCTGTCTCACTGTCTCATTGATTAACATAATCCCCTTATGTACTTACAGATGTAGCACAATTGGTTGTCTTGTCATATTAACAGCCTCTAAAACAACGAGAAAGAATTATTGTCGTTTTCCAAAATTCTGACAGCATTGTTTTAAGAATCGAAGTCTTTTTACGTGAGAAATGAAAGAAAGACACTTTCTTGTTTTTCTTACCTATTTTGAAGTACATTTCAAATAAAACAAATATACTGTGTGAGAAAACCTAAAATAAAATAAAATCAGATATTTGATTCAGTCCTTGAAAAATACATATCGTATTGTCGTAAATGTTCGAAGAACACTCTACAGATATTATTGATCTGATGAGACGAATCAAACTTTTGTTTTCAGAAATCAGTAATTAAATAGTCTTAAAAATAATCGGATATTAATTTTAGATGTGATTGGAAATTAACGCAAAGAGTTATTTCAAGTGCTTTTAATATTCGAGTATTGGCTGGTTTTCAGGTTTTTTTCTGCGTCAAAATTTAAAAAAGTTGATCTTCAGAAGTTTTTAATTTATAGACAGTTGTTTGACAGTTTTTACGCGAACGTCAAATCCTGAAACACATGCCGTATGTTAAAATAATTTCTCTTTGTAAGGGCTTGCAATATTTTACATCGAAAAATAATGGTTTGAATTGTAATTTTTTTCCTCTCACATTTTTCACTCGGAAATTCATACAAATGCAAACGAAAAAAAGATATCGACAAAAACGTGCGTGTCCGCTATATTCAGCACATGATACAATTTTACTCTGTTGGGAATAATCCGCACCCAGTAATGATACACTTCAAACAAAATAAATAAAAACCACTCATAGACTCTGCTCGAAAAGAGGAACGAAAAGGGTGCGACAGTAACTACAATTCCCTTCGTCGACATCAAAACAAACCAAATACGTTACAATATTCGTGGAGTGGTAAACAAAAAATAACAAAAAAAATCCACAGTTAACTGGGATAGATCGTGTGCTGAAGGAGCCATTATCACCCACCGCCACCGACCGGAAATATAAAGCAAACATCCTTTCACCGGGTTATGCAACAAAAAGCCGAGAGAATATACAAAGGGAATAAAATAATCCGCAACACAAACTTCCTTCCCAGTCACAAGCTTTAGCATGTGTTTGGGTGCTGGGTACGCTCTGGTTATTGTGGAAAAAGAAACTGGAATATCAAACAGATTCACTACTCCGCGAGTATATCTGAGAACGGGTCATTATTATAACAAATGTTTAAAGAGTGCGGAAGAGATGTTTTGCAGACATTGAAAGAATAATTAATATGATTACAGTGTGTTGACATGTTTTCTTCATTTTCTTTACTCGCATAGGATGGGAGCTATTTCACGTTCATGTTCTTAGTTAAATGCTAATTTTGCCAGAAAATATTTTTTGTCAAACATAAACATTTTTTGTTACATTTTCTTTTCAAATATGAGCTATCCCTCCGGTGGCTAAGGGGTTCGCATTCTTGTTCACCACCGAGTCACTCTGGGTTCAATTCCCGGCGGGGCCAGAAATTTTTCTTAACTTTTCACATTTGTCCCAGTTTATATTGCTGTGATTTCTGAAAACGAACTCTCCTTCTATCTACCTCCTACTGTATCAATACCTCTCACTATTACTAACTACTCCTACTGTATCAATACCTCTCACTATTACTAACTACTCCTACTGTATCAATACCTCTCACTATTACTAACTACTCCTACTGTATCAATACCTCTCACTATTACTAACTACTCCTACTGTATCAATACCTCTCACTATTACTAACTACTCCTACTAATACCTCCACGTGGGCCAAGTTGTTGGTAAAACCAGCTAACCTGACATAACCTAACAATAGTCTCCAACCCATCTTCTACCTCCAATCGCTCCATGTAGTTAAGCTTCAATACCATGCTACAGTTCCCATTTACATGTATGAATAACTAATTTTTTACCTCATGGAATATAACAAGAATAACTGTCGTTATGTTAAAGTCGTAAACAAATTGTTTTGTTTAATTGCATCTTTGTACTTCATTTTGTAGCTTTTGATCTTTGACGTCTACTCATGTCTGCTGATGAATCAGTGTTAATGAGAAATGATCTACAATGTATATGTGTGGAAGATACATTTTGTTTGTGAAAAATGTCAATTCAAACACCTCAAAACAAATTTCTGTTTTTTTTCGATATTTCACTTTCAAATGTGTGGAAACGGGTGAAAAATTCAGATTCAGATTCCTTGTCAACGTTATCATTGCCAATCCTGCCTATCCTCCGAAGCCAAGCTAAACGACGGGCACTTAGGGCACCAGTGAAGACTCAGGTTATAACTGTGAAGGAGTTTCCTACTTCTGAGTCCCTTTTACGTCGTATATATGATCAAAACTTAAATGAAGTGCTAAACACCGCATATCCTATATTCTATACCCCTGCATTTCAATGGGTCTCCGGACACGATAAGGAAGCAGATCGAATATTGCCTCATTTCAGTGCATGATTCTATTCAATATCAGTATTTATGTATTCTATGAATTTCAACGTATATATTTATTTTGTAAGGATCAACGGTCAAAATTTCTCCTTTATAAATACGGACAAAGTGAATATTTTGTATTGCATTTTGAGGTAGGTTCTGCATTGTAAAAGAACATAAATAAGTAGCAGTAGATAACACGAACAAATTCTTAAAAATAGTAAAATTAGTACGGTTTCTTAAACTTGAAGCAGTATTGTTCCATAAAAATTGCATTACTCGGGGAACAATTTGCTATTAACGTTCTTGGTGGTAGATTGTAAGTTAAAAATCTAAATTGAAATATTTTTAAAACTTGGTATTAGACATTGAAGTGGTGGCGAAGGTGAAAACCTGGAGATGTGAAATAAATGATACATTTTTACACGGAGAAATAACAAACGGAAACTTCTGTTTTATTTAATAACTAAATAGGCTGTAAATGAATACGAAGGTGTACTCAAGAAAAAGAAAATTGTGTCAAAATCACAAGGTTTACACTTTGGTATCAAATTTATTATAAAGCTAGAAAGTTTTAATTTTCTAAAGTTCTTTTGTTATTAATATCAACCATTCATAACACGTTTTTAATTGTAAAAATTCACAAGAAAAGTCATTTAAAATGTCATGAAGTTCTTTTCTTGTAATGATGTTACATAAACAATCTTTTCATATCCCTTTTAAATATATACTAGCTGAGTTCCCGCAATTTTGCTAGTCTGAATTTTTTAACGTGTCTGCAACTTTATTCTTTCTCACATTTTCTTCCTGATTTTTCCAAATTTCTCTGTGAAACTTTAATTTATTACACATCATTTTAGTTTTGTTGTTGTTGTAATATTTTATATTGATTGTATGTTAAATTGAAACATTATTCATTACTTACTAGGGTGTATCCATACACAGGGAAGTTAATTTTTTGTATATTGTTGTAAAAGTTTTGTTTTTAACACAAGGAACCCCGTAAACTCAATTTCTCGATCAACTTTTTCAGTTTATAATACGTTTTATGTCCTATGTAGATATATCAAGTCCGCACTAATGTAGGGGTAATGTACGAGTATGTTACACGTACATATGAAAAAAAACCTGCGAAATTTAAAATACAATTGATTAGAGGGTACATCGTAGGGGTAATATATCATGTAAGAGGTATTTTGCTTGGTTGAATAATTCAACGCGTCAAGGGATACCGTATTTCTTAGGTTCTCTTTACATACCGCAGAAATCAATAAAAGACATTTTTGTGCGATGATAATTTGTAAACATAATAAATTTACTTCTTCCACGTCAGGTAACATTTTAAGATGTGACAGTTCAAGGAAAAAAGTGTGTAACAAACATTAAAATAAAAATGCTTCTTCCTCTTGTCTGTGTTGAAGCGATATTTTATTCGTCTTTTTATAGACACGAGTTTCCTCCACATTGTTTGTGATCGTGTGAAGCAAAATTACCCGGAAGGCATAAAGAGTGGGAAAAGATGGTTGTCAAAAATAAGAGAGATTTGTAAAATATACATTCATAAATATTCTGGGATGTAAATTTATGAATTCCAAGTATAAATTCGATTCGCCCATTTTCTGGAAGGTTGAGGACATAGAAGAGGAGAAAAAATATTAATTTTATATTCTCAGTCGCGTTACGAATGTTTTATCTTAAGTAACATTTCTCTTTAGTACGAAATGTTCGTTGTTACGGTAACTATTCTTGTCCTGAGATTACTTTAAAACATGAGTAATTTTAATAAAAAGTTGTAAACAAAAATATCTGGAAGCATAAGTTAGACATTTATGCTAACTAGTTTAGTTTTCTTCCATGTGCATGAAGTACGCTTATTTAAATTCTTCTGCACAGAGTTGCTTCTTGTTGTTTGAAGTATTGTGATCATAACTTGAAAATTGACATACCGTTGAGACACCTACTTAAAAGGGGTATTTTGTAGTGTTTTATATACATAAATGTGTTGACTATATCCGTTAAAATTGATTGTACGTACCTGCACAACCATCAATAGTGCAAATCACGTTCTAATGCAGATTTCTCTCTATAACGGAAACTTCGCATAAAAAAACCATTACAATAACCAAGAGAATGTGGCAGCAATACAAGCGGATTTTTCTTTATTCCTAGGGGTTATACATTAGTTTTATTTCTAACCATTACCATCAGATGATTTTTTTAAGTCATAGGGTTAATTTATTCGAGGTGGACGCCGTATCTCTTCAATACAAATAACTTAAAATAGTTTTTTGGAGTCGAAAAGATAGTTTTTACTTCATTTATTCTCTATTTATATTATTTTATATTTTTTGTTCTCTATTCGGGTTTTTGTCGGGACTTGATCACATCCATCATATAACATTAAATACACATACAAAAAAATTCATCACATTAGGTTATTAGTTTAATTTGCTTTTTGATCTAAAAAGTATGAGTTACAAATTATCAGCTGTATTCCACACATTACGAGTCGGAGATTTATATATTACCCTGAATACTTTATCGTTTATTTATTTAGTTATGAAATTTAAATATCAACTTTATTGATTTGAATTTTGTTATGGAAGACAGATTTTTTTGGTTATAGATAATGCGCCCACGATTATATCAATTACATTATTGTATATCCTTCTAAATAAGAATGCTTGATATTTGATTTACGTGTGTACGCATGGGTGAGTTAAACCTAACGTACGTAACTGCACAACCATCAATAGTGCAAATAAATCCATCATGTTCTAATGCAGATTTCTCTCCAGAACGGATATTTCGCATAAAAACCAATTACGAAGACCAGGAGTCTGTGGCAGTCATGCAAGCGGATTTTCCCTTATTCCCAGAGCAAAACTTCGATGGCGAATGAATTCAGATCGCCACCTGTTCGTAATCCCTTTGCAGAGTCACGGGCGCACCGACCTACTGCAGTGACTATCAACTGGACGTTTTCTGATGCAATATTTCTGCATGACAACGTGAATGTTACTCAAATTTACAGCTATCATTAATTTGGCCATTAAACTACGTAAAATGAATCATATAGGACTACCTTCCGAAATATGAGACGTGCGTTACCTCCACCGTTTACCAACTTTAATACCATAATTCATTTGTATTTTATTTGGAAGTATAATTACCTTTTTGGTATAATTTACATCGGAGTTTAATGCGGATTCTCAGTATATTGACACTACTTACTAGAAATAAAAATGATTCGATTGATGCATTTTCGTCTATTCAGGATGGGTCCTCATCTCTTGCCCTAGTTGACGGTAAAACGTCATTTACTGCTCAGACCACCACCGAGTTTTGGGTGGATATTCGCCGTTTCTTCTTCCATCACCGCTGTCCCCAACATCAAGCCAGTTCCCGATCTTCCCAAGGGCCTTCCGTTCAGCCCTCCGAACGCGCCGGGGGCCATTTTTTCACGCGGCTGCGGGTGTATTCCCGACACCGGCGTCGGGGCCAGTAAATTAAATCAAAATATAAAACATTACCGCACGCCAAAATACACGCGGGAAAACGCCCCCCGGTGTCGGGAGTGAAATATGGCAACAGTGCGCCGTAACATACGAGCAGCGTCCTGCTGTAAATTAAACACAGTTCTGGTGTTCGCCGCGGCTCAAACAGCAGCGCTAGTACTGCCGCCTGTCGGTCGGACAGGGAAAGGAAGGGGTTATGTGCGCGGGCGCCATGATTGTAAATCATTACGCACCGCGATTTAGATTAATGATGGAGATGTGATCTCCGCTCTTTTAGGAGAGGGAGTGACTGAAGAAGGGAAGCGAAGGGGGAGGAATAGTGATCGTGAGGGGAGGAGGAGTGGGAAGCGAGATCGGAAGCCGTGAGAGATGGGTGACCGGGAAACAGGAGTGGAGGAGACCCACAAGGATCGGTGCGCAGCAAACGATTTTTTTACTCCAGCTTCATCAGATGTCCTTTAATGCATGTCACTCAATGACCATTTTACTATAGTTCATAAACGAATAAAAGTAAATTCAATAAAACAGTTGAATACTGCATATAACCATGAAGAGGACAAAATGTACTTTTCTATCAGGAAGCTAGCAAGGTGCCATCCCATCAATATTCGATCGAAATTATTTCAATATACTATGATTCTTGTAAAAGTAAATAAAGAGAATTCAATATGGCTGATCAGGTAAGTAGAAAACATAATGCCAATTTCAACCAAATAAACCTTTAACTCATAGGGACACTGCCATCTCGAGAACCGCTACCCGTTTTGGTAACCAGGTGATATTTTGTGAGGTTGGTATCTCGCAAGTGTCTAAAGTAGATGTAATATAATTGAACAGAGATTTTTGATTTAAGAGAAACTAATTCTTTGGATCAATCATGTTGAGTTGGCTACAATTTCGAAGTAAATGGAAACGTAATGTAAATTACGAAGCGAATAGTGTGACTGCGTGGTGGAGTAGTTGTAGGGAGGTGAAATGTAGTTTTATCGACCCAAAGTGTACTTCCATAATCCATTTTTTATGCAACTAAAATGTGGAGTGGTTATATGTTACAAATTAGTAGTTAAAAATACTGCGGCATTGGTTGTTGCAGTTCTGCCAACTAAAGATCGTAAATTAATAATAATGTGTTAAGGTGAACAGGTGACAAACAAATGACAGTCATAACGACATGTGGAAATGGCGTTTCGCTGCTGCTCACCGTGGGGGGGGGGGCAGTTCACGCGACAGAAAGGGATGGTAAAAGAGAAACGCGTTTACTGAAAAAAGCGCAAAAAAATTGGATGGAAGAAAGTAGGTGGAAGTAATTGTTTCCACAATTTAGAGAATTACATGATATATGAATAACTTAGTTATTTTTGAATTTGCAATGAAATAAATAGTTAATTGGTATGTATAATATAGTAGTTATTAATTATACATTTTGGACAACTCCATGACAATTCATGATCTTTCAAGTCATCTTATGATATTACTGATTTTAAAAAATTCTATCGTATATCACAAATGGTTAAAATGAGGGGATTAATCATAAAGTAATAAAAATAAAGTTCTTTCAATAATAGAGTTTAAAAATCTCCGGTAAGATGACCATTTTCCTTTTAAAGTTACAAGTATGAACAAAGAATTTTCCCAATAAGCCCTGAATTTGAAAAGAATGTTAGGAAAAATAGATGGTTTTTATTTAGTTAGCTTCTTGGTAAACGTTTGATAGTATATGTAGAAACAAATAAATTGCCATATTTGGGGGTCGTCATTAAATAACCGTAAAAATATTTATTTCCTTCTTCTTCCACGTTCCTTCCTTTCACAATTTTTTTCCCACTTTCCTGCGTGATACCTGATTTCTATGGAAGCATCTTAAGTCATATATACTTTTCTTTTTTGTATTTTACATACTTCAGAATCTTGGTTATTCACCGTGATTGGTGTAAATTTCAATAGTGTTAGAAAATAACGTGTGCTCAAATCATCACCCAAATTTTCTTCGAAAACCAAGTCACGTTATTGGAAAAACGGTACACATTGCAGGTTTGTAGATTTATTGATTTATTGTCCTCTTTAAGTTCTAAGTGTTCTTAACGCTTAGGTGAAGTCAGAGGAAGATATATTCGTGGGTGAAAAAACGCTCTCTTCAGAAAAAAAAGATCCTCTCATCTGTTATCTGCAATATGTGCCAGAAACCTAATTTAAACACAGTGTAAATTTAAAACAAAATTAGTGTCATTTTATGTACCACTTTGAAGGGAAAATACCAATTAGTCCGAACAAAACTAATAAGAAAAACGTTTTTAAACGAGCACTTTGTTGTTATTTTCATGGTTTACTAACCCAAGCGTCGAATTGTTTCTGTATTCTCGAACGCTACAGGCGAACAAAATATATTTTATCTTACAGCGCAATCATTCTTTAAACGAAATGTGATACGGCTCTTGATATGAATGCAGCATGTGGCAGATTGAAAATGCTGCGAGATAAATAGCATATAATATTGATTTTATATTAAAGTCGACTGTCGGAACAAAGCATTCATTTCAGTACGGATGAATGAGTTTGCGATATAACTTGAACAAAGAATGGAACAATACCATGCACAGCCAGGTATCCGTTATATAATCACCCCAAAACAAATAGGGCTAATATTTAACAGCTTGTTCATGTCCGTTAAACATAATTAATGACAATAAAGCTTTTCTCTAAACATATCGCGCTTTTGAGTTGTGTAATAATAACAATAAAAGAGCAGTAACAAAAGTGCACGATAATTTAAAGCATGCCCTTTAGTGTAGTGCTTAGTATTCAGAAAAGATTTTGCTACTTCCCGGCTCCATAATGGAGATAACAATTGCTTAGTAATATGATTCTATATTAACCGCTGATCGCGAATGCATAGTTATCATTACACGGTTCGTGTCATGTGGTAATTGATTCGTTCGGACTGTTGACATGTAATGTGACCCGTTCAAGTGCAAGAGAAGTTATACACTTGATGTAACATTATTGACCTTATCATCATGTCGATAGTTATGATAAAGATTTGTTTTTCATGGTAATCAATATGACATTCTCTCTATTGTAGAACAAGTAATAGCTCTTTGAGTACTACGGAACTATTAACATTTGATATTTATCTTTAGCCAACACGAACCGTTGGTATATACATATCATTTAATTCCTGTTTTCAATATGTTTTAGGTTACTTCATAAGAATATACTTTTTAAATCTTGCATAAGAAGTAGTCAACAGTTTTCGAAGTATGCGTGAAAATGAACTAAAAATGCTTTATACTTTTAAAGTTTTTTTTTTCAATAAATTTCCCGTGTGAGGAGGTATGTGAATTCATTTTTCAATCCTAATTGCAACATTTTTTATCCAATATTTGTTTGAGCAGCTATTAATGTAACTTTCAATCGGACTCACTAATTGATATCCTTCACCTGATGAAAATCCCTTGTGAATTTCTCGAAGTAGCACATGTATTTGATGACATTACAAAATATGGAATTGTTCAATACTATTTCATCTTGAAACATTGCTGTTTTTAAACGACTTTTATGTTGGGAATTTTTGTATTTCAAAGCAGCCATGTAGAATTCGAAGCAGCCAATTCTCATAATTCAAATCATGATAAAAAGTCTTTTTAAAAAAATTTATTTTTGGTCTTAATCAACAGACCACCTTTCCTACTGCATAGGAATTCCATAGATAATTCTTTCTCTTACACTTGTCTTCGCATATTTATCTCATATAGCGTCACTTTGCGCTAGGCGTTTGCATCTGTGTCCTCGTTTCCAACGCTCAACTACTCTAACACTTTTTACTGCATGTCCCGTTACTTTTTTCAATTAGTCTCTGATTAGATCTAAAACATTGTCTATATTTTTCGTAAACTTTTCATCTTTTATCATCTCGTCCATCTTTCTTAAGTTTGTCAAACTTCTTTCTTCAAGAATTTTTCCCTTAATATAACTATTTATTTAAATTTCCGTTCTTTGCAACCCTTGCAGTTAAGATTTTGAATATTTTTTCAAATATTTGTGCAACGACCGAGGATAATGAAAATGCCGTCCAACTCAGTTTAAAAAAAAGTAACTTGTTTGGTTCAGACTATTACTATTACATTTTGTGTGAAATCGGCCTACAGATTATTAATTCTAGAATTATTTTCCTCGCTGTAACATTAACGTGATGTACGCATCGTCTCGCTCTCATTACTGCTGCGAAATAGTTAATGAAGCGTTTCTAATGATAAGTCTATTTAGATTGACATGATATGCCAACATGAGAGACATCGCATCCAGTCCATTGCTATGAGTGGCGTACTGCAGCTAGGGACCAGCAGCTGTTTGCAGATTGGCTATTGATCTGCGAGTCAAGTCGATGTGATTCTAATTCCATTAATAATACGAGATGTAATCTGAGAATACTTCAACACCAGTGTACATGGGAATTATCGAGAAATGTGTATAAACTTGCGTAAAGTACTTTATAAATTATCATAGCAAAATGACCTCTTTAAAGCGAGATTTCATTTCCTTTATTATCAGTAAACGTGTGATAAACTCAGTTTGAAGATATTATATTAAATAAATAAATGTGTTGTCAAAATAAATGTACAAAACGTTGTATGATCACGTGGAGCACAATCAACTAATTTACTCTCCGGAAGCAAGCAAGGGACTATCACATCAATTCCGATCAAGGACCCTATGACCGCAATGGGTGGAAAGAATAAAAATATAAACAATCAATAAATAACAAAAAGTTAGCCAAGTGTTATATCAATGGACTATTATTTGGAAATATTGCTTGTAAATCGTAAGTACTAAAATAATATTAAATCCGATAATTATTATTTCAATATACACTACCCCTATGCATGAGCCTAGAGAGCTTGTATAAAAAAATCACCTCTACCCGAAGGAATTCCGGAGAAAAACCCGGGCCAGGATGGGTCTACGCCTTCATTTCATTCTTACTTGATCACACTGTTCTAATTCATTCTGAAAGCTCAAATTTGGACAATTATTTTTGGGTGGGTAAATCTTGTGTTCAGATACTTTGTCCATGAGCTTTTTCCTGAATTATTTCTAATTATAAACGCCTCAAAAAATGTCGTTTCTAATATATTGTGCTCGTTGGTGCTTTGGTAAATATTCACTTTGTTTTTTTCGTTGATGGAAATTATAACCTTAATCGATTTTAAGTTTTGGTGAGGTATGTATTTTATAGTTCTGAAGTTGTCATTTGAGAATGTTTTAGCAGAATATATTTTTTTAAATTTCCTACTCACCGATCAGCTTATGGACACCCTTACCGCAGAAATCTGCACACAGTTGTATAATGTACATATAATGGCACATATAATGGGTGGACAGATGATTGAATATACCTTTATAATATACTCTTCGATATTGAAAATAAAAATTGAATTCATTATTCTCGATACCTTTTTATTAGTCAATAGTGAGTAATTTTAATCTAAACAAACGTAATAGAGATAATACAAGAAAACAAAGAAAAACGGGATACAGATCAGAAGTTCAGGATCGTACGAATCAAATATTCATGTTTTATTTCCCACCCAATTTATCTGATAATAGTTTTCATTTTAGTTTCATAAATGTTCTGTTGAATAATTTTTATTTTATATATATATATATATATATATATATATATATATATATATATANNNNATATATGGCACAAAATTAAAAACTTAGCGTAGTATGAGTCAAACTCTTCTCTCTGCATGGTAGGTGTTACAGGATTGAAAAAGATTATCGGGGATAAAACTGTAATGAGAATATTTCTGGAAAGGATAATGATTACTGTGTAGTAGTAGTAGTAGTAGTAGTAGCAGCAGCAGCAGTAAAAATTAGGATCTCCTGTTCAAAAACACATGGGATCTATTAAATGAATAATTCGAGATAATTTACGGACGAACAGTATATATTTTGTGATTTAAAGCTCATTTAATATTCTTATCTGCCAATGTGGGACGTGTATTTGTGAATGTGCGCGTGTGTGTATGAATGTATGTATTTATTTCTCGTTTCGACCAACTGAGGACCACGATGAGTGCTAGTAAGGTCCAACTTCGTTGAAGGTAGTGTCTTGAATCATTATTTTAATTTGGTTATATAACGGGTGTTAATAGTAGTAGACCTAGGGATCTATTGAATATGCTTTCATAACAAAATGAAAATGAAATCTGTCCATATTTTTTCGGGTGAAACTATGTATAAGGTAATAAAACACGCATAAAAGCTGGAAAGTACTCGTGATTTGAGGATAATGATGTGACGTATTCAAATCACCCGTAGCCTTTTTAAGATGCAGAGATGTCAATTTTGTTGCGTTTAATAGAAATTACAACAAATAATACAACAATATAACAATTTGAAATAACGAATTTGGTCGAACAACTCCGAAAGAGTATTGCCAATCATAAAAAAGTCGGTAAACCCCAAAGGAAATGAGTACGTTATCCCTGTACCGCAAGATCTCGGAAGGTTGCATTCGTATTCATTAGGTTCAGAAATGTTTGCACAGTTAGTCGTTGTTTCCATTCAAATTGAATAAATGTTGTATTTTTGTCTTTTATTTGGCATTGAAGTAGCTATGAAAAAAGTTCCTTGTCCCGTTAAAAAAAGAGGTACGAATCAAATTTAAAATAACTAGCTCCATTTCAAGGCTATTTTAGTGTAAACCGCATTTCGATATCTGAATCCGTTTATGAGATATGTATATGAAGCCGGTCACATAATCTCCTACTAGTGTCTGGACCAAGTAGTATGGAGCTCAATCCACCGTGCATCCGTGGGGTACATTGTAAAAGTTTTAGTTGAACAATTAGATCTATTTTATTGTTCTTGGGTACAGTTTAAAAACCTTTCCGTGTTTAAACAATAATTGTTTAAACTTTTCCTCTTTGGTAACTTAAGGCTAGCGCGCTCGCTTGCCATGGAGATATCGTGTGTTCGATTCCCGGCATGTATGAAAAGTTTACCCTCTGTGACCTGCCACCGCAGTGGCAATACTCGGATACGGCAATCTAGATTCTATTTACACGCTGTTCCACCAAAATGTTTCATGATGTGTCTAGTGAGTAATGCCACGTAGAGTTGTGCCTTACTAGTGCTCATCCCCGTGGTTCGTGGTTGGCTGAAACGAGAAATACATACAAGCAAAATTATTTTTCTTTGCAAAATTTTTGTCTGAAAATACTCTTATTTTTGGTACTTGAAAATTAAAAATAAATAATTTCAGTTCCAATTTAAAATATGAGAAATGTTTTAGCGTGGTCTATGCCTACTTGAACGTCAACTCACGAAACTGTTTTTGTGCTTTTTATTTGGTGCTATGCGGATGTAAAGTATAAGTAAAAACTCCATATCATGGACGCCGTGCTCATAAAGGGACGAAGAAAGAAGATGTAGAATACGAAGAGAAAGAAGAAGAGTGATAGTCCATGTGTGAAGACCCGCATCTTCAGTGCGTTTGTCTCGAACGCCGCGGCAATGTCATCACTCGCATGACAAGTCACGAAACAACTCCCAGGGCGACCGCTGCATAACACAGAAGCAATCCCATCCACTGCGCACAGCAGGGACTCCGAGACACAAGCACATCGTCTATCACGAAGCATGAGCAATCCGTTGCCATAGCGATGGAATGAAGGGATGGCGAAAAATCTCCTTCGCTCCATTTCCACTTTCTCACTAAATGCGCGACGAAATATTGTTATACACGAGGATACGACGAAAACAAACATACAAATTTATAAAAGAATGTGAAACATGCAATGAAGAATAAAAAATGGTTCAAAGCAGCTTTGACCGACTCGTGGTTGTAGGACTTGTAGGACATTTGCATCAAATTTTTCATCAAACGTTGGGAGACATAATTTTGTGTTACAGATTTATCCTGCGAGAATTAGGAGTCAGCGTGGCTCAGTGGGTACAGCGCTGAGTTGCTGGCTGGATGGCTGGGTTTGGATCCCCGATGAGGTGGGGATTTTTCAACACATCTCAACATCCCAATTTTACTCAGCCTGCTGTAAAATGTGTACCAGGGTTTATCCTGGGGTCAAACTTGTTGGAGCGAGATGCTGACCACATCTCCTCCTTCTAGTGCCGAGTTCTAAGAAATTGTGGAGCTCTACCCTCCGCGACCCCCTTGGGCACCTTCGGGGCCTATTCAGGGATAGTTTGACTTTGACTGCGTGAATTAGTATTTGACATGGCATGACTCGTGAGAAAATAAAAAATTGTGTTTGAAATTAACCCGTCATACATTACAATATAAAAATATTTAATTTTTAAAAATTCTTAACATTTGTTTTTTTCAGCTTGAAATGCTGTACATTTTTGGATGAGAATCAAAATATCAAGTTTCTTTAAATGTATAGGACTCGTTAGTTTTATTCGTCGGGCAAAATTTTTCCAAATTCCACCCCGTGCTGACCCGATCGATCGAAAGTGTACAGAAAATGGTTCTCGGGCTAAGAAAAGTTGGACAGCGCTGATTCAAATCACAAAGAGAGACACTTTATATGCTGACAGGCCGTGGGAATATAAATGAGTCAACAAAAAGATGTCTGTGTGAAGAAGAAGACGACGAGAACGTCGCCCATTCAATTATGAGATTGTCCATTTTATGGATACGAAAGAGGATAGAATATAAAAGAGAGTACTGCCGTGGGTTTAATAAATACGGGAATGTTGAAAGCTCTAAATGTAACAAAAGAGAGAATCGAACTTGTGGATGAATGCTGTAAACCTGACAAAACTAGCTGAAAAAACTAGTGATGCAATGACGGATACTGCGATAAAGAATTGTATCTACCCCCGAGATAGAACACACTTTCTTAATAGGGTAAGTCAATATGTAAGTTGCAAACGTCAGTTACCCATATTCCGTTTTAAATTACGAGCACGTTTTAAGTTAGTTTTTGCCAGCAGATGACAACATATGTATGCAGTCACGCAGTCAGTCAGAGACAGCTAGCAGTTGTGCGTTTTTTGTGGACCTGAGGACAATCACAAGAAGAAATGCATTGAGAAATGCATTCCGTGTATGGTGACGGAAAAACTGTGTTCAATTGGAACCAGAAGTTTAACATGGGAAGTCAAAGCGTCAGAGATGGGAACTGTCCTGGGCGTCTTGAGAAGTTGGCAGTTGCAGTCACAATGCGGGGTGTGGGACACATAATTAGTAATGACCGGCGTGTGACGATCGATGACGATCGAAATCGTTTGGGTGGGTGTCATTTTGAAACTGATGATGCCATAATCAAAGAGGTTACTCGTTGACTGCGACAGAAACTAAGAGACTTCTTTCAAGGACTAGTGAAGAGATGGGATAAATATCTGAATGCACAAGGTGATTATGTCGAAAAGTTAAATGTTAGGAAGTTTACTTTGATTATTATTGCCTCTATCCAGATTTGCGACTTATTTATTGACTTACCTACAAAGAAATGCAATGACGAATATTACGATAGAGGATTGCACCTACCCCGAAGAACAGACACGTTTTCTTACATTTCTACGACTTCTCTTGACTGTTTTTGAATTTTGTGTGTAAATCGTTCTTGAATCCTACTGAAATATTACAGTTTTTTTTGAATTACGAACAACAGCGGCAATGAGGCACTGTCTACTTGGTGGCAACGACATCCGGTGCAGCTGTTGGCGACCCGCGACAGAAAGGAGTCTGACATCTGAACCAACAATATTTGAAAAATAATATATGTTAAATTAACGCTTTTAATCATTGGAATGGCGATGTTAGATAAAGGGAATTAAAAAAAGTAACACATTATTCTGAAATATGTTTGACGCAAGTCATGTCTCAGTTAATTAGTCCTAAGAGTATTAATTATTCATATATTTACGTAACATTGTAGAACTTATCTTATTTCAAAATTTGAAGAAACGGATGTACAAAAACTTCCTGAAAAATCGTGTTAGGTTAAGACGAAATCTTAAGCCAATTTTCCAATTTATCTAGAATTTTTGAATTCTTAAAGACCCTCTTCTTATCATACTCTATGTTTGAGGTGAAAATACCTTCGAGCTTTGGAAGAAAGCAAGAATCAGAATCAGAGCGACTTGTTAATTATTTCGAAATCAGCGTTCAGCAAGTGAGATTGGGTTGTACATTGCAAAGACAAGCGTACACTCAATCCAACTTCAGATTCTCAGTGCCCAACATGCTAAATATAATACGTTTTCATTGTTTCCTTTGCTATGGGATAGAACATGAGGAAATTAATGGGGTTTAAATGATTTTTAATAATATTTAGAAGTCCGGTATATGATACCTACCATGGAATTCAATGAAAAGAGAATTGTATTAATTACCGAATCCAAATAACTAATCGGTTCTTCTACTGGATCTCCTAGATTCACAATTGCTTTTAAGTCATTCAACAAGGAAGAGGAAAAATAAACTTAATTTTGATGGGATGTTGCTGCATGTAAAAGTTTTAATCTTAGTATCTGACAACAGATTTCTGAAATTTTCAATATTTCTCTTATATGGGTGTTCAAGTGAAAATATTAGGTGTGTCGACTAACAGATTCAGCTACGCAGAAAAATATTGAAGTAAAAAACTTGTATTTTTTTGTGGCTCACTCCGTAAAGATTTTTGAAATTTCGATTTTAAAGGGATGCTTTGGGGAGAAACATGCTTTGGAGCTATATTTTCTGAGTAAGATATCATGGTCATTGTATGTAAACGTACTATTTTTGTCTGTCTCAAATTATTATGGAAGGTTCAAAACAAAAACTGTCTTGCAAATCAGGTTTGTGTCACATAAATGTGTACAGTATAGAGAGAGTGAAATCGCTGTGAATGTGTTGTTTCCAAGAAAGGGAACTGAATGAATATGTAGCTGCTGTGGTATTCTGTGTGTGACAATGGGACTTGTGTGATGGCGCAGTGTAGAGAATGAAGCTGTGCTCACGCGATGATGAGGCACTTGAAAAACAAAGACGAGACAGCTGAAATGCATGAAGTAGTTGCGGGAACTACTTTTTTGTTTTAATTGTTAAATGCTTATTAAAATAAAAACGTTTTTGTTCATGAAACAAAACCGAGCATGGAGACGGCACTGTTTGCAGTTATAACTTTCATTTTGGAGCGAGTGTATTAAATCTCAACAATGATAGCAATACCTGAATTGAGAATTACTACTATAAAGAATTAGTTCTCTATTTTCAGGGAAATGAGTTATATTATGTGGTGAAATATTCCTTAACTATCAACACTTCTTATTGTACTTATTAAGATAGTATGAGTGACCAGGCAAATCTGGTGTTTTTCAGAATGATTATAATAAAATTTGGACCTGGTGGGGTAATTTGAATAAAATCGTCTAATAATTGTACGGGGTTTTATGAAGTGGGATGATTATCACATAAATTCCGATGTAATTTCTGGTAGGATAAATATAATAAAATATCCCATGTGTCACATATTTAACGTAGGAAAGAACGCAACAAAATTTGACTTGTCTTTCCGGAAAATTATGTAACTTATTCAACGAAAACAGTCGCAATACAAGAAACCTCTTATCCAACTAGAGGCATTTTACTTTCTCACATACGTAGTATATAGAAAGTATTATAATCGTGAAAAAATTCGATAATGAGATGTTTATGAAAATATCCGTTTAGGAGACCCCTGATTCCGAAAAAGTAGCTTTTGGCATAACGTCCATCCGTCTGTGCGCAGCGATTCTGAGTAAACGCATGAATCAATTTAATTCACATTTCATATTTACGATAGATTTTACTTATTACCGTGCACGTGCTCTGATTGTGTTTTTGATTTAAAACAGTGGGTGCTTGAACGTAGAAGTACTCTTTTGAATGTTTCTCAAAACCGGCTCCAATGATTTTGCTTAAATTTTCTGTACGTTAACTACAATTAGTATGCATTACATCCGCATTAACAGTATGTCCCTTGAAAATTTGTTATAGACGCATTAAATTTCTGTCTGCTACATTTACGCATTTGTTTACTATTTCAAGAACCTTGAATATTATTTAACATGGATGAAGCAGAGGTAGAGTAGAATAATATTCTGAATATTTATTTTATTCTCAAATCTCTAATATAAGACAGTAATTTGTTGAATTATTGGCTCTGAGACTAAAATGTTATAG
>NNCF01129419.1:122194-197194 GCA_002313205.1 Laupala kohalensis
AAACCACGTGACGCAATTTGTATGAAAAAGGGTTTTTACATTTGTTCTTGTGATTTATGTGGGGATTGCTTGAATTGTGTAACTATTATAAATGTTTGTACTGGTATCAGAATATACGTTGTTAATTCACATCTGAAGTCCGAACCTTATTATTAATTATAATTATCATAACTTATACCCAATATTATTCTCCCCACAGCATTTTTTGGGTACGTTAGATATTATTCTAATGCACCCAAAAACGTGCATTAAGATAGTTATAATAAAAAAAAAGGATTCGGTACTCGGATTCAGATGTGATTACCACAATTTATTCTGGTTCTCTTGGCATAGACAAATTCCATAAATGTACATGGAAACATAGAAATTCCCTTTCAGCACAATACAGGAAAAAAATACTCTGCAATTTATCTCGTAATTTAACATCCAGCTCATTTAAGACTTTCGTGCATTTATATTTACGCACTATACAACAATTCTTTATCAACTGGTCAAAACTTGCACGATATGAGTCTTACATTTTTCATTAACAGCAGAGAAAATGTAACAGTTCATTTAATACGTTCTTGATTCTTCTCTCTTGTTAAAAAAAAAATTATTACGTGTGCGACAGACTCGATTTCAATGAGACTTTCTCTTGGGAAAGATACTAGCTCCTCACTGAATTACAAAGGTAAGCAAATCCCTAACCATTGAAGCCACTACTTTTAAATGTTCGTCTCACAGAGATGGATACTCACTCCCAGATTTTCTCCTTCGAGATCGTGTACAAAATCAGCTTGCCAGAAGCACGACCTCCTTCCCGGCGATGTTTTTGCTGTTGCACGGGCTCCCCTCCGCCTTTTCCTCAGCTGTGCGCGACCTTCTCCCCACTCCCATTAAATTTTACGCATTGTGAATTCCGCCAATCAATTACCTTCGAAAAGTTCCGTGCGGCTAGCCTTACAAGGTGTGTTCACATTTTTGCTAAATATTTCTATCGGACTTCCTAAGCCTCTGTCCGCGTCATATGCCTCGACAAACGCGCTCCTATTTGGCGCTCATTTGAATTGGGATCATCTAGGGTTTTGGCTCTATTCGAACCTATATTCGCTGGACATGGTTTAAATTATTACCGTAAAGACCTCTAACGATTACGGCGCGTAGTTCTAAGTTTTCCAATGGCGTGAATCCAATGAGTACACTTTAAAAGGAGAACAAAGGAATGTCTGCAACTTTTGTTTCTCTTGGTATCGTGAACGTTCCTCCTAAGCACAACTCGTTACCTTTCATCCAGGGACGATGCATCTTTTCGCTGTGTACGCTTACGTAACATGTATCCACTGCTTCTTTTGCCGAATGGTGGTGTTAACTTGTGCATGCTGTGTGTCATATTTATATGTTTATGCATATTATTTGATACGTGAGGATTTTTTTATGTTATCGTTTGAAGAATTACTTTGTTTTTTTTGTCTGAAAAGTAACGTGTGATAAAAATCTTTTTGTTAATTTTCAAGATTTTTTTTCAAATTCAATGTTTATAACAGTTTCAATCGTTATAAATAATATTATATTAAATAATATATTTTAACATATATAGAATTCTTAGACGAGATAGTTAAGGAGCGTTACGAAATTACCGAAAGTAAATATGAAAAAAGTGTATCACCTCTTTGAAAGAAATTAATCATATATGCGATTAATTTTTATTTATATAATTTTGCAATTTCAAATTGCAAAGGAATTAACTTTGTAACTTCAATTAAATTATATAAGAATATTTTTGTTCTGCTTGCTTTGTTCTCGCGATAATAATATCCTAATTATCTTCATATTTATTTATTAATATATCTAGGAAATAGAATGTAACTCTTACTGATCTTCTCTCTCCCAGAATCAGAAAAACAGAATTTGTATATTAGAGATTCTTTGATATAAATTCTAGTAAAATTATTTTTTTGTAAACTTTTTTAAACAGGGTAAAATAAAGACGACCAAAATATAGAGAAACATGTTAAAAACGACCTCCTCCAAATAGAATGCTTTAATATCGCTCTATAGTGCAGACTGAGAAACATATATGAGAAAGTATGTGCAATGGATTTGCACCATGAGTTTTAAAAACATTATTTCAATCTAAACGATATAATTAATGTCACATGTTTGAATAAAAAATGGTGAATTACTATTACTTAGAGTATTTTAATATAAGAACAATAAATAACAAAATTGAATATTTAATGAATGGTCATGTGCTCCTCTAGCGCCTGGCACGCTTCAAATTTTATGAGGTATTACTCATTTTTTAATTGAAGACATAACAAATTAAAAATATCCACAACCAACTAAAACGTTAAGTAGTATGTAAAAAAAAGTTTTACATACTAATTTCTGCCTACAGAAAAGTGGATGTTCAATATACCAGTATATTTTGAATTCCGCCATACAGTATGATTCTGTCAAATCTTCTAAACCGTCTTTATTGCTAGAACATTGTCTGGTTCTAGTATAAATTAAAAATTATTTACGAGTATTGATACATCGCATTTTATATTGATTGCTTCCTAGTGTTTGTGGTTATTTGATATAATGGATGGAAGGAAACGGTGAAAAGCGTAAGCAACGAAATACATAATATACTAAATTTGTAAATGAAGAAGAAAGGCGATTCAAGTAAAGAGTAAGAATTAATAACTTAGTAGTCAGTGTAATATACGAGTAGTATATTACAGTATTAGTAGTCAGTGTACTGCCAAACGTGGATCAAAATTGCTATGAAACTTGAATAATAATAATAATAATAATAGTAATTATTATTATATAGAATATTAGTTTCCGTGTATACGTTAGGAGTTGTTAAACACTTTCAATCTCCACCTAGTATTAAATAATTGAATTGAATCCAGCTCCACGATCATTGTTGGTTTTGAAATTAGATTTGTCACCTGGCTTAGTGGAGGAAGTGTGGAAAAGGTTAAGAGGGTCGTAGATTTGAATTGTTATTGGTGATTGTGGTGTGTTTGTGGTAGTGTAGTAACTCTTACGTGTTTTGATTTGGTGACGTAAACTTGAGAAGAGGTGGTGAGCAAAGTGATGGGCCGAAGGCCAGCGCCTGATCCTCCCCGGAGACGCAACCCGAACTGCAGCAGCGCCTGTGCGTGCACTGTATCTATTAGTTTGGTTACGGCTGGTCACGTTTGGTTTGCTCCGCCATGGGACGGGGCAAGCGCGCGCACCTATTGTGATAACAGGGGTGCGACACCGGTGGGTGGGTGAGGGGGTGAGTGGGCGAGGGGTGGTTGAATGGTTGGGAGGGTTGGGGTGAGTGAGGGAGACCCGGGAAGCGGAGGTTGTTCCCAAGGCGTGACTGTTCTCAGCGTCACAGTAGTTTAGCCGTGGGGTTTGCATAAAAGCCTGGGGAGTACTCGCTTGATTGGATAAGCAAGAATAATACACTTGCAAGTTAATAAACAATAATACTACTTGTAACAATCTCCAGTTCCGTGTACTGGATGCATTGTTCATAGAATATTGGTGTGGGAGCTGGGGTAATAAGAGCCACAAGGGGTAAGAAGAGACGAAAACAAATTAATTGTCGTACACTATTCCTCTTAGAAAACTGAAACTAATACATAAAATGTAATTAAGTGAACCCCCAACAACTTTTGATGTTTTGATGATGTAGAATAAATTAATTAAAAAATTGTTTTTATCTCTTATAACCTCTCAAGGTATATTTTTACTTTTATGAACTAATGTTGAAATCAAGTAAGGCAAGAAGAAAGATATCGAGACTATCCTGAGTCATTGTTTTGAATTTAAAGATATTATAGAATTTAAAAATAAGTTCGTTTGTCTGTAATTCCTTTTTTATAATATTTTCAAGTGAAAAAAACTGTACATAAACGTTCCTGTGTTATTCAGTATCTATATCCATCGGAGATAAGCGTAATACACCATTAAAAACTGAAAACGGGATATTATTTTAATGATTTAGAAAAAAAAAATACAGATGACTGCTGCGGAATTCCTATCTTTTTGACCCGTCGTTAATGCCTTCCTCTACTTGAAGTACATTCTCTGTCATTTTCATCGGCAATTGTATCAAAAGTTGTATCTGACATATGAAATAATTACATTTTGAGTAAGATTGCTTGCGCAACATACGCAACACTCCCTTCACTTCATTTTCAGAACTATTGCGTGTAGCAGTCTTAAAGTGGACTTAGTAAGTATCAAAGTCAATCTGTCTCACAACGTGCCCACGTGGTTCACGGATGGTAGAGTTCCGCAATCACTAGGCCACAGCACGAGGAGGAGATTTGGCCTGCATCTCACTCCGGTCGGTTTGACCCGAGCATATACCCAGTGCTCATTTAACAGCGTGTTGGGTAGAGGTGGTAGTTGGTCTGGACATTGAGGTGGGATGAAGCATTCCATATCCCAACGGAGATCAAATCCCGGCCGCCCAGCCAGACTCTCAGCCGACTGAGTATCATTGACTCCTAAGTATCAGTGAAGAATCTATTTAAAGAATTGTACCATTTATATGAACATAATTTTAGAAGTTTAAACTAATTTCCAAGATTCTGCTTTTCGTGGAATTACAAGCATGGCAAGACCTGCTCAAATTGGTGACCCCAGTGTTTTCTGTTCAGACTGTATCAGAGAAGACTGTTCCTAAAAAAATGACACCTTGTATTTCCTAATACAAGGTGTTAATCATCCTTCCACACCCGTGAAACCCGGTCCCTCACACCTGGAACGCCTTTAGCGTACTTTATAATTTATGCAGCAGACAGACATGTCCAAGGATGTCTTACTTTGAGTATACAGGAGACCTATAGTACAAGATGGACCTTTCAGAAGAAAGGAGAGTGGACTGACAGCGATGGTCTGTTGGCGTTTTCCTATGTACCATATCGCTGAGCGGTAGAGTGTTGGTTCAAACACGGCTCGGCAGAACTACTTTCCAGCTGTGGCTGGCCTCAATTACTTCAGACGAATGTCAGTTCAGTATCATGACTTCCCCGTCAGCCCAACATACATCTTTCCCAATTCCCTCACCGAAGTCACGGTAAGAGATCTCGATAAGAGCAGGCCCCGTGACCTGAACCTCATCATAAGACAGTAATTAATCAGAGGTTACATGACAACGTCGTTTGAACACCTTGACACATAAGTGTGCATATGTGACATTGGATTATCGAACTTATAATGGAAAATGTACGGTTGTGCTAATGTTCGTTTTCGAAACTTTTCGTCTTGAGACACCCTGCCACCCCAAGCACAATGCAATAGTTTATCTGAAGTACTGTGAATATTATACGTGAAATCGTACGAAATTGTTCAGGGTTGGTACTTGAAAACTTACAATGTACTTTAATGTGTTTGTATTAACATTGTAGAACTAAAATACGAGGATTTTATGTTTTTTTGAAACTTATTCCATGATGGATGTGCTCGTGATATTTCTTCTTTCACTTACCTGCATTTTAATACTCGAATACAAAATTATCTTCACTAAGTTTCAGGTGTAAATAACTTGCGATTAACTTCATTTTCAACGATTTTATGAGATTTTCTTCCCTAAATCAATATTTTAATCTTATTTATTTCAGTTTTGATGTTTATTCCGAGTATTTTATCAAATTAATTTTTACTTTCTTTTACCACAAGAGGGAAATTGCTAAATTCCTCGGAAAACTGTTCATAACTCCTCGTGGAATTCAGAATTACATCATGTAGATTTAATTAAGGTGATATTTTTTATATCGAGTTTTGGCTTTCGCGGTCGGTGTCCAATGTATCCTAACAACTCGGATAACGCAGCGATTCTTAGATTGTCACTACAGGCTACGGATCATTGACTAGTATTGGCATATTTAATTGCTGAATGTCCCCGAGAACTCTCGTATCGTGCGAATCAGCCGTGTGCATACAACTACTGTAGTAGAAAAATATTAAAACAAGTATTGAGTAACCAAATATATATTCGTGTAGTATTTATTTTTGTTACCTTATTTTTCATCGCATATTACTTGAAAAATTTACATATCGATGTGGACGTATCAGTTTATTTAAAAATATAGAGAAAAATGAGGTTATATTTATTACTATATCCGAGAATCATTAAAATTATTATTTTTCATAAATGTATGTAAGATAAAAGACGCCAAAATTATTCAAGTATTGACGTTTATGAATTAAAAAAAAAATGATTCGTACGGGAATACGAGGTTTAGTTTGAGACAGAAGAATTGTTCAACAAAAACATTTTCTTGGAACAGCTCAATGTGCCAAAAATGAAAATGAGCCAAACTCCGCGTCGACAGCGTATTCTACGCACAAAAATCTTACTTCACCCCAAATTCGAGATTTTTTAATTTGACGAAAAAGGATACGCATGTTCTTGTATTGCTTATTTGGAAACGTGCATTGACTTGCAACAACTATGGAAGTACATGTTACTCGCGTCTTTATAATTTGGAAACTAACTCAAAACACGTAACTTGACGCGAACCGCATGTCTTTAGTTCAAAAGTGTACAATTTGGTTGGGATTTGAAAATCCTTTAATACGAACTAGACAGAAAGACAGAAGAAACGAGAGGGTGCTCTACCTATGTGAAGATGTGGCACTGAGTTATAGCATTTTCGAAAGAGGTAAAAATATCCAATTTTTTAATTTAAAAAAATCATACCCCAAGTTCCTGAAGGACAATTATTATTGGTGAATTAAAATTTGATTCAATCTCCTGAAAAAAAAAGAAAAAAAAGAGTGATGTGGAAAATGAATCAAGAGATCAATATGGCTTTATTTGAATAGTTTTGTGACGTAGAAGTACATTTGATACAGATATATTTGATATTTGATGCATTTTATGTAGATAAAATTACGTGAAAAAAACTTTGTGGAGAGAAGAATCCTCGAAAAGCAGTGAGACAAAAAATACAGCCAGACTACATATTAATTAAACGGTAGTTAATAAATTTTAATTCTTATATAACTGATGTATAGGTCTCGAAAATGCAACGGACGTTGCTTAGAAAGAAAAAAAGTGAAAATTTTAAAATGCTCAAAGCTATTAGTACATCTGCTTGTGTGACATTTTATAAACGGAAACAAATAGTCAAATATCAAGAAGTTTTATTTTGTAGTATTTTTTAAAGTATTATGGAATATTACTTTTTTAGAATTTACCTGTCAAAATCAACTGAATATATATATATATATATATATATANATATTCATCTTAATATCTTAAGTATCATGTACATAAGAGCGTTTTTTGTAACAGAATTAGTAATTCACAGGAGTAATTTAAATTATTTTTTAATATCTCAGAAAATGACACAATATTTAGTTTATAATGATAAATTACAATACTTCGGTGTTCGGGGTTTTTGTTTTTTACTTGGCATGTCATAATATGTGACAGAGGAATAGAGGAAGGTGAGGAAATTTAAAACGCATTATTTTGGTCAATGCGATATTCGAGGGAAATTGTGTACCTTGTAAATTCATAATCAGGAATAGAGAATGATACAATTGTAGCGAGTGCAATAATGAGTGGTAAAACGAGGAAGTGATAATGAAATAACACAAACCGTCATAGTTTTTATAAGAATGTAATGTTTTACCTTTGATTACGATCTGAAGGAGTGAATGCGTCATTGAAATGAAGTTTTCTATTCTTCTTCGTCTTCATCTGCATGCTTCCTAGATCTTGATTTGGAACCTTGTTTTTCTTTCATCCATTTCACAATGATGCTCATCTTCATTTCTCGTCTTTTGAGAATTTGATGCTGTTGGTTTCCATGTCCCTTGTATATAATAGTTATAGACAGGAAAGTATATAATGTCATTGTTGTAACCGTTACGACCGTCCTTGTTGAATCCCTTACGCAGCGATGCTCCTGATCTACTGCGTATGGTGAAAACTCCTGGTGAAAACTCCTGGATCATTTGGTTTTCATGCCAATATGGAAATGGCGTTTTCTCCATTCCACCAAAAGGTGACATTTTTTTATGGTTATGAATATAATTTAACCACGGGTTTTGGAGTTTCTTGTCAGGGATGTGATTATTCTGCACAATATCGTTCGTAGGGTTCTGCAGTGATGGAGATTTGGTCTTGATGTTATTCGTACTTGTGGGGTAAGGTGGTATTGTTTCAGGGGTATATGGAGGCGCTTGGATGTTGGTTTCAAACATCTCGCCGGTGTGTGGAATTAGCATAGGGGAATTAGCATAAGAATTCATTAGCATCTGTTCTTCAAATAAATATGGCGGTGCATATTGCTTCGTGATGTCGTCTTGTCGTAGATCAACGGGATGTGGCAACATTGGATTATGTTCTGTAGCAAATTGAGCCATTAATTGGGGATGAACGTTATTCATATTCTGCATTCTTTGAGAAAATGGCGGAGGATCCGGAAAAATCGGGTCTCCTATGATGGGATATTTTGTAGGAGGAATTATGGGAGGTCCTTCTTGATCAGGTTGCATCAGACTGACATAGGCGTTAGGTGGTCCTGATCCTGAGATAGGATCATTCTGCATTCTTGGAAAAGATGGCGGAGGAACCAGAAAGATCGGGTCTTCTAAGACGGGATCTGTTGGAGGAGGAATCATGGGAGGTCCTCCTTGATCACGTTGCATCAGACTGACATCATGTGCTTGAACAGGACGCGGATGTAAATCTTCATGTCCAGTGTCTGGTGCTCCAAGACACTGCACCGTAAACAAGGAAAAGGCCACCAAGAACAAATGTTGCGAAGCACCCATCTTCAAGAAATCTCACCATACAGGTTCGACGCGTCTTGTAAGAGCTTTCCAATACTACGGAAAAACTGAAACACCAGGCATCAAGAAAGTGAATGCGAGAAGACAGCATAGAAAAATTGCGTATCTGTATGTTTATTTAAAAAAACCTATTAATCAATTTGTGACATACGCTTCAAGTTGACCGAGAAATCATATTTACAAATTGCGAAATATAATACATATTGTGTTCCATTCTGTCGAGTTTTGTTTCTTTCAGCAATGATTTCTTTCTTATCAGTTACCTAGCGTCCATAAAAGTATAAAAAGCAAATGTCATTCCTTTTTTACGATTGCTTAGAGTAAATATGGGATATGCTGGTTTCATCACAAATGATTTGTTTTCATTTCTTAAAACAAAGGGGGAAAAAGGACATTTGTAAACACTTGAATAATGTACTTGCTGCACCTGAATAAGTTTGCAATGACGAAAGAAATATACTTCACATTTTGTTTTCTTGAGTAATTTGTATTGGGTTACGATAACTTTATTAACATATGAGAACATGAAATTAACTCGGAAAGCATGAGGTAAAATTTCGTTTTTGTGTTAAGAAGCTAATTTATGACATCTGCATGAAAGTTTTTATTATATAAAAGCTGAGAACCCGCGTGAATTTTCTCATTTTGTTTAATATTTTCTAATAAGGTAGTTCTGCAAATCTAAGTTAGTCGAATTATTTGAAAGCTTAATTATCTTTTTCGTAAATATTTAAATTACTTTACTTTATGTATAATGGAAATTAGGAACGTCAATATAATTTATAACAAATAGGTAAGCCTATAGAAATTAAAAGAACTCGGTATTCACTTGAATCTGTTTCGTAAGTAGCATGGAGGCCTCTATAAAAATATTTAAAAAATTGAAATACAGGTTTTGCGTTACGGTAAAAAAAATATTGATTTAAAAGTTTCTGAAGGTAGTGTATTAGCAAAAACAAGGCAATGAGGATGAGTGATGACGAAATAAGGATTATTTCAAGTGTATCTGGAAAATGGAGTGGAACTTGAAGCCTAGACAACTAATTATGCTTACATAACAATAAACGACGCTTGTATGAAAAATATCACGTAAATAAAATTTATGTGTCTCAAGAATAAGTCCCTATTTTTATTCTAGAAGTTAAAGAAATGATTTGGGGGTGAATACAGTGCAAACATATTTTTCTATTTTACAATGTACAGTACATATGTCACATAATCGTAATTAGTAAATCTTTTGTTTCTCAGCATGTCTCGAATTTTTCTGCATAAACAAACAACATAATCTTGATTCTGATGGTCAGCAGGTAAATAGGGTGGCACAGTGGTAGTATCTCGATGCAATAGTCCCGGGTTCGATTCCATCTCCCATTGTCATTCAGTATAACTTAAGTAATCTGTTACCTAGCGAATGTGGTTAACCATAATTCAAGAACATATGTGTGTTTGCTGGAATATTCTTATTATTGAGATTTGCTTGAGGTCCCTGATCTTCTCCCGTACTACGTATGCTATTGGGGTTTTTGTAAGGACGAGGGAGGAAATGTGAAGCAACTGTATCACGTGCATCGTCCACTATTCGAGCATCTCATGGACGGATGTCCGAATTCTCTCTTTTCCACTCGTGGTTCCTCTAAGCGACGGGGGAGTGCGCGCATATCGGAACAGATGACGAACGCGTGCACTGCAGCTGCGAAGGGACTTCCCCGAAAGGAATTGAGACGCGAGTGAGGGAACCAACGAACGAACGAACGGCGATTAAGAAGATTGATCGAAGGCAGAGGAAGCGTGAGGTGAGGAAGGGCCAGGGTTAGTAAAGCACACGAAGTGACGGGGAGGGAGTGGGAGAGGGAGATGGTGACTGGGGGTCGCATACTGAGCAACTCGAGGGCTAAGTCGAAATCTCTCGAGGAAAAAGTGGAAGGAGTTTCTGAAGGGTAGTAGAGGGCCAAGAAAGCCACTCACCAAGTCGGCGACTGGGTAAAAGGAGAGAAATGGGATTTTTAAGGGTTAGTTCACTCTGTAGGAAATGCCAGTGGAATTACTATTTGACTCATGACGGAAGGAGGTACTAAGATATAATGGGGAAACATCAAGTCTGAATGAATAAGCCAAGAAGAAGGGAAAGAAAGAAGGAAAAAAAAGAAATGATTGGAAGGCATGGGAACTTAAGCATTAAACTGAAAATGCTGATGCTGAACAAGCATTGTTCATATTTCAAGGGATGTTTTCTTCATTCACACTTGGATATTTTTCATTTGCATTTGATCCTGTTCTTCCTAGCATTTTTATTTCTTCTCCCTCATGGAAAATTGGAGTGTCAAGAACTTGACTTATGGACAACGAATTGTCATGAAGCATGATGAATAAAAAAAATCTAACTCACCGTTGAACCTTTAACAAATTTCAATGACTTAGTAAATGAGTTGCCACTAAAAGAGAAAAAGCTAGGTTAAGAACACTACACGTATTACCTATATGCTAGTACGTCTGAAACGATACTTGTCTATTTTTTTCTGTGATCTTGAACGCTATTGACAGGGAGAGGCCTTGTCATAGCCGATTGAACCCATTTTCAGCATTCACAGCAGTTCGTACGTGGCGCAGCGGCAAGTTTCTGACTTGTATATTGCGAGGTCACCGGTTCGAGTCTAACTGATGAATGATGAGAGATATATGCAAGTAATAATGAATTATAATTTATTATGATGTGTGCAATTAATTTTTATCAATTGCGTTAAGAACTGGCAATAGGATTTTTTTTCATTTTGTTTTGAGTTTTACTCAGTCTCACGGCCGAACGACCATTACTTGGGTTCAAGGCCTCTTTCTAGAATCGTTGTTTTAGTCTTTCTGTCAGCTTGTTGTGTGTGTCTCTTTGTTCATAGAAGAATTTCTACCATCATAATTTATATGCTTCCCTTATAGTTAGAATTTGTTGGACATATTCTTCGAACTCGATACGCTCTTCTTTCTTTTCGTCATACAATAGGATTAGTAAGAAGAAAAATTATCATAATATTAATTCTCGTATACTAGTATCTCGAATACTAGGCGACTCGACAACTTTACCAACGTTTTAAGAATATGAATGACATCGAAATTTCGAATTCGATTTTTTCCTAATGTTTTGTGGTCTTACCTTTTGACTATTGACCTTGTTGGTCATGAACATTATAAACGTTGAAAATGCTGAAATGTTGAAAATGGGTCGAATCAGGGATGCCAAAGTTGCACCTTGTGAGTCAAATCGAAGATGTGGGAATGCAGAACCTCGACGGCACATCGATGCAGCCAAAAAAAAAAAACGTTATAAAAATCACATTTGAGAGATTGACTAATAGGATATAACCTTATTTAGTAGCACACGATGAAGGCTAAAATTGTGACAGAAACGTAGTGGTACTGAACATAATGATAGAGTAAAAAAGGTCGTTCAATTTAAAACATAATTTTTTAATAATTCGCGTGAAGTCACAGGTACTTGCTTATTCATTCCGTATTTTGTTTTCCATTCTCATTTATTTTTATTCAGCACTCTTCTGATATTGTGACATCTTTAGTCTACGAGAATAGGATGAATATAATATGAAAGAAACCACGCAGAAATAACAATAAAAATGTAGTAAAATATTTAAAAACACTAGTAAACATACTAACGCAACAACCGAAGAGTGGTGGTAAATAATATATAATAATACATAAATTTATTCCTTTTCAATAATATATACAATGAACAAGATATAAATTGGAATATACGTTCAGGAAGTAAGGTCACGACTTTCGTAAGAGCACGGATTATGATGTGGAGTAGTTGCTGGGATGACCGGTCAAGAGCCGTATTTTATTGTTTGAAAGAGAATAAAAACTCTGACCTTCGGATACCTCTAATAATTCTTTGGCGTTTACCTTGCCAAATTTGAATAATAATCTCTTAAATTTACACGTAATTTTATTGAAAATCGTTCGTGGGTTCAATTATTTTGAAATAACGAAGGAGGGTCTTTAAGGTGTCAGGACTTAAATGGAGAATCCCATGATGCAAGAGTGTTACATTTTTCCTTTCTCTAAATGACAATATTAAGGAACAAGAAAATTGATCTAAGCAAAGGAGGTTGGTATTTATCAAAGCAGACGTATCAACTAAGTTTGATAAACTGCTACATTCACATTATTACTAACCTTGATTTCAATATTTAAGCAGTGGTTTCCTTCGGTTGTGTGGTAAGCACTTGAAATTCAGACGACTTCTTTCATCATGGCATTTGAGTTTATTTCATTGTATTCATTTTTAACCAACATGATGAGATGCCGAACTGAACGAATATTATCCACTGCTACAAACGTTTTTCCGTAAAAACATACCACAATCCATATCATGAACATATCAAATTGAAATATCAGAACTATAAATCGATATATTGAATAATAAGAATTTTTTATACAATGTAATATAGTTGAAGTATTTCAAGCAATATTTTATACAATAGACAAAATAATGATAATTTGACTAGCGTCGCAAAACCCTATTCTACCTTAAGGTACCAGACAGCTGGTATTAAAGGTCGCGAATTTCTTTTTCGAATGAGAGAGCAAACTATTATTTATCAACTTATCTAACAAAATTTGAACCTTGAGGGGTTAATATTTGGATAAAACTATCTTGAAGTTGAGTGTTTTTTAAATATATCGCCATAGAATTGATAGAAAAACTTTAACACGTGTCACAAATTTTATATTGAAAGAAACATATGAAATTTTCTTGATCTTCCGTGACTGTGAAGAAAACTATTCAACAAATGTCGCTTAACTAGAGAACTTCAGTCAAACTAGACGTTTTACTTCTAATATATATTGTTCGAATTTGAACGGTGTTCCATATTTGAAGTGAATTTATACACCATAATTCACGATTTACTGTTATTATTACTTTTAATATAAAGAGACTAGATACAGGGACGGATACAGACTAATATTTTAGAGGGTGTTATTACAAAATAAAATAGTTACTTGGGCATAGTACGTTGAAAAAAATATCTAAATCTCAGAAATGTGTTTTAAAAATTCGTCAGCAAACTGTAAGATTAGTGTTAATTATCATCTAAGTGTTAATTAATATGCGGTTCGGTACTGTAACACCGTACTTTCGAGATTATTTTAAATTTTTTGTGCAACAGAGGAAAGTGACGGATACAAAACATTTTTTAATCATTAAAATTGCAAAAACTTTATTCACATTTTTAAGGTACGGAAAAATTTAATATTTCAAGGACAAGAACAAAATTACTGTTGAAAGATGATGAAGCTGCGGTTTTTGAAAAATTGTGTACAAGTGCTGTATGTGACTGGGGCTGTTCCTCTCTATTGAACCCAAAATTTGAATGAATCGTTAATTCCTGAGACATTGGTTTAGACCGAGTGGGCAAAAATTCATTTAAACAAAAATGTTCAAAATTGCCCTATTGCTTAAATTATTTTCAATTTGATGACATATCGGTCTCTGGACCAAACATGAAATTAGAAATGTCCCATAGATTGCATCTAATGTTTCCGCTCAAACAGTAATTAAATCGTGTTATTTTTAAATAGTAATATATAAGCTCAGACTTTATTAAGGAAGAGAGCAGATTAGGTACTCTTTACTTACGTATCTTTATGTATTTTTATCACGAATTTTGATCCATTTTCTTGTTCGAGTTCATGCTAACGCTTCAAGAACTAATAATTGAATTAAGTACATATATTTAACTTACATGATAAACCGTCTAGCAATAGAGCAGCAAAGAAACATAGGCATATTATGAAAAACTACTTCTAATTGAAAATCGGCCCAATTAATTACATGTGAGTCCTACCCGAGAGAAACCTCGTCCGAGGGTACTAAAATGTTTTAATGTATTCGGATGAATGAGAAACATTCTTGATATCGCCTCAATGCGTAAGAGTTATGCAAACGTGTCCGCATGAAGGAA
Source organism: Laupala kohalensis (assembly GCA_002313205.1). Taxonomy (NCBI): domain Eukaryota; kingdom Metazoa; phylum Arthropoda; class Insecta; order Orthoptera; family Trigonidiidae; genus Laupala; species Laupala kohalensis. The sequence goes on from NNCF01129419.1 coordinate 136,954, forward strand.
GTGTTGACCTCTGAGGGGAAGGTTGAGAAGGCTGGATGATTGTTAGCTGATATTTCTGTTTTCGATGTGAGATTTACAGAGACCCTGGTAGAGCGGAGAAGTCGTGGCTGGAACCTGGTTTCGTAAAACATTTCAGAGGATAATAGTTTACTCGAAACCGGAGAATTTGCATAACCTTCACCCATGCTTTTAAATCAATTTTGATCATAAAATGATGCTCTATCATTTTATGATGTAGTTTCGATTTGGTACAGTTAATTATTTTTCGTTTAACAGAATAATTTTTTAATTTATACTTGTGGCGGGGGGGGGGGNGCCCCTGGGCTAAAACACAACCGCCGTTGATAACTCGTAGGCATCCGAAGACAACTGTCTTCCCATGTGCGTATCATGTCATTCACATCAAGACCCACTCTCACCACCATAATGGCACCATCATCGCCGCCACTATTTTGTCTAGCTGGATATGGCACGTTGTGCGTTGCTAAATCGTTTCTACAAATATACTGCAGTACTAATTACTGATCGTGAAAATGCGTAAACCTTCTTGAAAATCATACAAGCTTTAGTGCGACTAGAAATTCATTCTCTATGGGTTTTTAGGGGGGTCATGACCCCTTTGAACCTCCCCCTGTATCCGCTCCTGACAAGATATCATAGAAAGTTTCATAAATGGTTAGGTTTTCGACTAGCACCTTGCACGCTCATACTACCAGAAGTCCATAGAATGAAGAAGTTAGAAACAGGGAGGTAGGGCTAAAAGAAGATCCATTTACGTAATACTCTTTCAGAGGGGAAATAGGGATAGGCGAATTGTTATAAGAGTATCGGTACACTATAAATGTATATATTAACAAAAGCTATAGACATTATCGAGACAAAAATATCGATATATTTATACATGAACCTACATTTCCAAAATCGATAAATACAAAAAAATTAATGAAGACTACAAAAAAATGAGAAAATAGTGATTGCTTTATTCCAATATATATATATATATATATATATATATATATATATATATATATATATACATATACATACATACATACATACTACTATTTACACTATTTACACAACCATTCGTCATTTTGAAAGTAAGACGAAACACAAACTTACAATTGTAGTCTGTACCAAACATTCTTATTGACACATTCACTATCTTAATGGGTATACATATTTATATAAGAGTTAAAATTGCCAGTACAAATCTGTAAACAAGGCGCTTTTTTACAATTTCTGATACACGCAATATACAAGGAATTAAATTTTGATATTTTATGAAAAAAATACCGATATTTTGATGTATTGAAATGTAAAATATCAATATTTACGTTCAATAACGATTTTTTGTTATATATTCATATTTTCTGCCCAAGTCTAAAGGGAAACAAGAAAAATGCCTGGGTTTCCATGTTATTCCTTTCTAAAAGTGGAGCTAAAATAGCGAGAGATAGAGTGAGATGTTTGTGTAAAAATGGAATAAAGGGACTAACCGAATACGAAAAATTCATAAGCGATAAAAAAAAGCACGTAGAAGCTGGTAATAATTTGTTATACGGTGAGATTTCAAAAGTATTTGTTTTGTTCGATTTGCCTAAAGAGTTATATTGGATTAACGGTAGAACGTACGAATCCCTAATTTGTTACTTTGACGTATTTAATGTTTTGAATCATTGATGATTGAAGGTTCGAATTTGATAGTAATAATTTCAGCTTTTAATAATATAAATAAACAAAAGTATGGTGAGCTAAAATAAAATATTCTCTAATCATGTTTACACACGTAGTGTACATATATACACTTTCAGACATTATTGAAAACGATAATATTCGGACTCTGGGAATGTAAAGAATCATAAAGTCGTATTTGCGTACGATATTTTATTACTTTTCGATTATTCATATAATTGAAAACGAAAGTAATAAAGCATAGGAGATTGAGATAAAAAATGAAATTGCTAATAGCGAAAACGATAAGAAATGAATAAAATGAGAAAAAATAAGAACCGAGAGATAATTAAGTTAAAGATAAAAATTTGGGAAATATTGTACAAAGATGAAAGATGTATTCAAGCTAAAGAGAGCATGCCAAAGTATGTGCGTGTGTGAGAGGGAAGGAGAAATAGCTTTAGAGGACGGAGTCATAATTCGCAACATATCATAACATTTGTGACAAGCGAATGGGTATTATATGTCGATGATGGCTTTCGGCAAGCCGCACACCCATTAACTCGCCATTAACGATTCGCATAAAACTCCATCTCCGAACACTGAGCTTCGGCATTCGCTCACTCGGAGCGCTAGAGCCTTCGATTGGGTACTGTAACTCGCAGCAGTGCGTCGTTGAAATGACGACTCATGATGAGGACACTAATTAGGATCTATTAGTCGGCGCTAGTGCTCGTAAGACTATGCTTGTATTGGCTATCTTTCAATAAATGTTTTGATTATTCATCTCAATCTGAAACTAAATATGGGTTTGTTGACTAGTCCCATTATATTTACAATTATCTACTCCTGTTCACACTTGAAGAAACGAAAGAAATGTTTTTTATTCCGGTTCTTAAATTTGTTCAATTACAACTATTACGCCAATAATTAATACAACAGACTAGAGTTATAAGTAACTAGAGAGACGAGTTTGTGGAACTTGTACCATGTATACATGTATTGATATTATTGAGAATCGTCTGATGAAGTCACAAACCTGTTGAAGAAATGTTGTGTTTGTAAGATTAAAAATAATTTTAAATCTAACATAAAAGGTCGTATTTTTTCATTCAGTGAACATTAATTGTAGAGTAATGAAGTATGGAATTTAAGTTACGGGTAACAGCCAAATGAAAGTAATTTTAAGCTTTCATCTAAATTATGCTTTCATTTTAAGGAAACCAAAGGGAATGCAGTTTAATTAAATTCATAACATGCTATTTATACTGACATGAGTGTTTAATCTAATGAATAGTTTGTTATATCTAATGAATATTATACTGTTGAAGATTTTGGAGGTATAATACGTATCTAACCTTTTGTTTCTTTTTTAGGTGATTATGCATTGGAGCGCAGAAATGTTAAATCCCTCACTGCGATTAGAGCCTTTGATAGCAATTGGCGCCTTTCTGGCTCTCGGAGAGTAAAGTAGTTTATTGTCTTTTCGCGTGCTAAAACGCAATTTGTTAACACGTTTTTTTTTGAAGTACTTGTTTGATTATGTGACTCAAATATCAAAAATGCAAAAATATTTTTCAAATACCGGTTTCGGCAGCGGTACAGACCGAAGAGAAAGAGTATTCGGTTTCCCTGTGGAAAGTATTGGTACAAAGAGTGGAATGTTATTTTCTACGTCATGTAGCTTTTCGCCCTGGCACACTGCAAGTGTTGACCCACTCCACGACGTGGCGCTCGCTCGCTCGCCCGTTCGATCGATCGATTCATTTTCCGCGTAACGGCGATATCTCGACACCATCATCAACGCGCACACAAAAGCCTCGTCTCTGTCAACGATGGAGTCATATTCGCCGTCGTCGACATCCTCATCGAACAATACCTTATCCGTCGCTGTAACTGACAGACTGGAGGTCCTATTGCCGTGTAAATATCTTCGTCACATTACTTCCTCGAGCTGCATTATTGCTTCTCATTCACGGGAGACGGTTTTCCGACGCGTTTCACGAACGAAACAGATCGGCGAGACACAGGATTTTTTGCGTGAAAATGGGATGGTTTAAACTTTTTTTTTTTTTTCGTACTTGCAAAGTATTTTTATGGTCTTGGGTATTTAAGTGAATTGTTGTTCGAAGTTTCTGAGAACCCTTCTTTTGAAACTTCGAACCGAAGGTAGCCGAACGGATAACAGTTTGCGATGACAGAAATACTTGTACTCAAAGTCACGCACCTTTTCTGAAAATTATGCAATATGACTGCCTAACACAAATTTAAGTGATATCCGAATAAATATTAATAGTAGTCACAAAAGCGACAATTTTCTTTACAGAGAAAGAAGTTAACATAACATAACAAACGAAGACACGGGGTAATATTCGTTCCACACCCTCGATGGAAAAAGTGCAGAATAGCGTCACAAGAGCACGTGAATTAAATTGGTGTCAAAGGGTGACGATGGATTTAAGTTTTCATAAATTCGAATGTCCTGCCAATATAACGCGAGGTACAAATGTTATTACTCATTTGATGATAGCGAAGTAAAAGCGTTGGCTACATTGAGCACAAGCTCTGTACCAACATCAAGTAAATTAGACTGACATTAAATTAATAAAGAAATAATGAATTGGCGAGAGAGCTGCTACAAACTGCCCATGAGCACGTTAAGGACAATAAAGTAATTTACTGCAAGTAATAAACACTGTACGTTTCCGTTCTTTTTCTTCTAATGTACAATTTTTCTCAAAGCAAAGAAACATTTCTTCGTGTATTCGGAATGCGACTTTAAAATAACATAATATTTAAAAGTCAATGTACCATGAATGAGATTGTCGTGCTGAAAAGAACAATACATATTTTCTAAATTTGTGATTTGGTTGTGTTTTGCCTTGAGTACAGTTTTTGACAAAAAATGTGTTTTATTGGTCCCTTGATGAGCAGTACATGAATAACTTCTTTGAGTCTACTATAATCGCTCAATGGATATTCAAACTAGCTAGATCATTAGGCTGATTATGGTGTTTACGACGAATGGCGTTTTTTCGTACGCCAAACTGTAATCGATGAGTTTCAACCTTCACCAGATTGTTTTCGATCATTCACGATATGCGGAAACTTTATAAAACATCTATACAAACAGGTTTCGTTATTGATATTTATTTGTAGGGATTTTTTCTAAGATTACCTTTTTTATTTATTCTCCACTCAAGAAGGGGAGTTTCAGCTCTCTTGGGTGTGCCACATAGTGATATAAGTAGGAATTATTTTAAAAAATTAGGCTGTACAGTACTTTTTCTTGTAGTAAGTATGGCATACAGTATTTTATGTTGTTTGTTCACTAATACCAACACATCAAAAATTTCTCCAAAGTTTTCTGGTTTTACAGTTTGAGGTTGAAAAGATACTATTCTGAAGCAGTTAATTGTTTTTTAAGAGACATTTTTATATTCAGGGTGATTCTTCATCGATCAATCCGAAAGTTCTTACAGATAAAAGGATGGAATTACATTTATAAAAACTATAAAGAATAGGGAAACCCATAGGTACCACAAAAATACAAATTAATATACAATACGTAATGAAAAACATAAAAACTAACTTAATATTACACGATGGAACGATGTGTATAGATAATAGTATAATTGAGATGCGAGGTAAATCTAGTTTCACATTACATTTCTTTGGGGGAAAACATAGTGTTGTGAAATGTCAGTGAAGCGATTTAGAAAAACGTGGAAAAGAAATCCTCGAGAAATTCGAGGATTTGTTTGTGTATCGGCTTCTAAGTGATATAAAACGGGTCCACTTTCTGAAGGGAGGTTTGTGAAAAAGTTATGTAGTTTTATCTGGCTCTTCATGCATAGTTATGTTCCGTACAAACCAGGGTGCATCATCCGCAATCTGCAGACTTTGTTTTGAAAAGTTGGAAGTTTTTTATGATATAAGAAGGAACATTACACCAATAACACAGGAATCTAATAATTGGGGTTGAAGTATGGTTTTATGTAGCGTAAGTGTGCAGTACGGTGAGCGGAGTTAAAAGTCGAAGTTTGCACAGGTTTATTTTGGCCTTCACATGGTGTCTGGTATCTATTTCAATACAAAGACATTTTACACTTCAGGTGAATGGAGACCATTGGATAATTTCTGCGTTAAGGATAAGAGGGGAATATACTGTGGGGAACCTTAGGGTGTGAATTTTGTCTGCTTATTTCGTAGGATTGAGTTGAATTTTCCATTTATAAGTCCAGAATTCAATTGCTTCGAGATATTCTTGCATTCTGAGCTCAATTGTTGATGCTCAATCTTGCTTTCTTCACTCAAATTCTCCTGTATCCTCACTAATAAATTTATTTAACACTAAACGTTAAAAACGGTTCAGAATTCTGTTCATTCAATCCATCACGAAGGAAGCGGCAATTTTTAATAGTTACAGCTTGATGTTGTAAGTCACGCTTCAACATTAGGTCAAGTCCGGAATAGGAGGCAATGTATTCGCGAAACACATTGCCTGTTATACAATATATGCTCATATACCTGCTATACAAATTGCTCATTATCCATCACGATTGAACTATCGAAATCTCGCTATCGGTTGGCGATCGTGGTCAGTGAAGGAATAACTGGCTGTGTCCTGTGCGAGAAGTATCACATGAACGTCAGTGTTAGTTTGTGCTGACAGACTGATGGAAAAGGATTAACCCCTGAAATGGATTTATTGGGCGCAGGGGGTGAATAATGTAGTTTGAATACGATACGAGAAAATTTGATGGGAGAGTACGTAACTTATCTGACGAGATGACAGTACTTGCTTACGCCTGTGTACACTCGCCTGTGTACACTCTGCCTGTGACCACACTGACAGAGAATAACTGACATGAAACGCATGTATTCGTACCTTTGCATATCTCTAACGAACCAAGAGTCAACAACATATAATGAAGGATCGTATTATCACTCTTTCTAAAATATACTTTCTTTCCTTTCCTATAATTTTCTTCCCTTAGTTGCTTTTATGTCTCGTCCTCATTTTTCTCTGCTCCACATTTTCATTTCACCCTTGACTCACCCGTCGTAGCAATGTGACACCTGCACTTCCTTGAATCTCTTCTCGTTACTGCGATGACGTCATCACAGACTTCATTGAAAACTGATTCTCTCTCTTCTTCTTACGCCTTTTCATTTCCTGCACTACTTTGCAGAGCTGTTGGAATTCACCCTCACGTCTTCTCTTATATTGTAATTTCTGTCACCACATCTGTGTTTCTGTGTACTTCAGGAAAGAGATTTTATTTCGCTACACCATTTTTTAGTGGGATAATTTTACCTAATTTTGGGTGACGGTTTTTCTTAAATAAAATATATTAATATTTAAGTTCCGTTAGTCAATTAGTAACAAATTGTTTTGAAAATAAGTAATGAAACATTCTAAAACAATACCGTATTTTTTTTGAAGAAGACGTGTAAGTTCTTGATTTATATTTAGTCTGCAAATTACTGCATCAATAAATTTAATTATGTTAAAATCCTTACCATTCTAGAGATGAGTCAAATGCAGAAGTATATTTGTTTCGCACTTGGAAACGTTAAAAAAGTTGTTTCGATGTAGTGAATCTTGCAGAAAATGAATTACTGAAAAATAATTTAGTTGTAGCATTTTGTTAAAAATTAGTTCAAAAATCGTTTTACCCGAGTATATCTGCTGTTAGCATAAAACCTTTTAAAGGTTTTGTTAAATTATTATTATTGTTATTACTGCCCACATTGGTATATTTTTATGTCACCCCCATGATATTTTAATTTTAAATATTTTTGTCGCTGTTATTAGTCCTTTTACATTTTTTATTGCAAAATATATTAAAAGTAACGAGGCCTGCGAAAGTTTCTCCATTTAAATGCACACCATTTCACCTATACCCAGAGTTTTTTACTATACCCCGAGTTTTTTTAAATTTGTGGGTTATGTAAATGGAATTATTGGATCCAAATAGTTTTAAAAGTGTTGATAAATAAGGAGTACTCATCATTACTTTTGTTAATTGCCTTAAATCGTAATTAAAGTTACTGAAACAATGCAATTTTTCATTTAGAATTCTGTGATTTGCTATTTTTTATTTGAGAAAAAGAACAGAAAAGAACCGCTAAGTTGAACAAGAAAGAATGTTTGTAGATGTAATGAAACATGACCCGTGTTTTATTCGGTAAGGTCTTCGCTTTCAACTTGTCCTTTCCTTCATTGCTTGTTCCGTTCCTTCCTCTGTATCCGCTTCTTACGTCCATTTCACTCTCTCTTCAACATCCATCTCCGCGTATACCTCCCAACCCTCCTTCCCGCCGCAGCCATCAGTCGTGACAGTTGAAAAGCGACTCCGCGTCTCCTTCCTACACGCAATAATGCTTCGATGCTATCTCCAAAACGACCCCCTTTGACTGAGCGCCGTTATGCGTCATTGTTGTGCGAGTAAACAAGGGAGTGGGGGAATTGCTTCTCGAGAAAATAAATAAAGAAATCTTTGTGCTGGGGCATTTTTACTCAAACGTGCGACGGAAGGGTTACCTCACCTTGGATGTAGAGCAATCGCTGGGTTACGTAGAACGAGGGGGTTTAGCGCTTCTTGAATAAAATTCGCAATCGACACAATGTTTACCCGTTTTCTGTGTGACGTCAAAGTTTAATAGTATTATAGAGAGTAGTTCTTCTGATTCATTATTCAATAACGCGATTACATCATTTTCAGACTAATTTTTGGTTTAACAGTTTTAAATACGTTTCGACTATAGACACAGTCCGTATCAGGTGAATAACAGGTTTCACAGTACCTAAAAACAAATATTTCACTTATCAAAACAATTATTACAATCCTAAACCAAAATTATTACAATACTAAAGCGTTTTGTTTTAGGATTGTAAGAATTGTTTTGATAAGTGCAAAGTTTTTTTTGTAATGTTAAACTTGATATTCACCTGATGAGGATTCTCTCCAGGGTCGAAAAGTTATTTTTTGGCTTAACACTGTTTGAAACACAGTTTGGAAATAATGAAAATGTTTTATTCAGCATCATTACCTCCTTGATTTCACATGTTGTATCTGACTCTTTAAGTCTTTTCAACCTGTTTTATGTGAATTACTCGTAAAATTTAGAATGTTTGACACCTTAGAAGAAGAAACTTACAAAAGTTAGGTAGACACTACGTAGATTAGACCAAACAGGAAGTCTCTAGTCCTTTGAAATATATTAGCCCATTTTGGTTGTAATATTACGACTGTTTGTTACTTTTCATCAAGTCATCTATTATTTCCAGAATTACGCTTCAATATTTTTCCATATCTTATTTTCAATGTTGCATTCGCTCACTTTATAACTGGAGATTATTCCTGGAGATTCACAATTCTTCCTGATAACTTACCAAATCACTCATCTTCGTTGAGATAATAAATAAATTCATTATTCTCTTTTCTACATCAGCCACTGCAAGGGTCTTTATCAATTTCAAAAGTCCTGAAATAACATCGGATGGAATGTTTTGGTCTCTTTTTGGTTAAAAATATTAGTTAAAAACGTCCTAAGGTACTATAATTTTTGGAACATTCAGGAATACAGGGAAAACCCACGACGGTCTTTTACTGCCCAGAATGCCCTCAATCTTGTCAGATTTCATAAAACATTTTTTGGATGATGTGATAAAAATTCTGTGTTCGACGGGCTATTATACGTAACATGTAAAAACAAAGGTATATCAGTAGAAGTTACGCATCTACACAAAAATGATGCCACGACATTTCTTGTTTCCAGGTTGAAGCGTGTCTTTTTGTCAGCACTATTATATTGAGAGGATATTCGTCTAGACCTCGCGACGTCTGCGAAGCGCAACTAATAACATTCAGCTCCCTGGCTCTATGTCAGGATGTACATGCGTTAAAAATGCGGCTTTTGTTAGGACTTTTGTACTTTGGTTGATTCTTTCCCGACTCTTTCTTTGATTAAAATCAAAAGAAAAAAAATTAGACAAAATTAGCGCGCTTGTTATCCGCGTAAGAAAAACTTGCTCTAAAATGTATTTTTATTACAATTTTGACTTAATAAAAATTGACTTCAATGGCCTCAATTTAATTCGAGATGTATTGTTTTCACATGTTATTGAATGTATTCCTAATGGAGTCTTACATTTCCTTTCAGGTGAGTCTTACGTCCGTCTTCTGAAGTATTGAGAGAGGAAACTTCACTCAGCATATAATTTTTATGTACGGTAAGTTGATTGTCGTATTCCAGTAACAGTGCAAAGCCGTACAATTTGTCATAAAAATAAATTTATCTCCAATTTTACCCGCTGAATTTATGGTTTCAAACGCTTTTTGAAGCACTAACCCAATCTTTTATTGAAATTACTTTTTACGTAGCATTAACGTATTTGCGTATTATAGTACTTTTTATAGACTGTAAATCAATTTTTAGCATGGTGAGATAACTAAAGGAATATTTTGACTGGTGTAATACTATGTATTTTTCATTCCATTTATATCATATTTTAGACTTTTTCATGTAATTACATAGTTTATTATTTATTAAACTATGTGGTAATTGTAATTGATTTTAATTTTTACTATGAATTTTTACATTATATGATATTATGAAATTAAGTAGTGTTATTTAATTCAATCATTCGGGATTCAAATATTAATTGAATAAGAAACGGGCGTTCAGAAATATTTCACCCAATACAGCTGGAAAGCTTTGTTCGTGATAATTTAAACTTTCATGCCTTTCTAGAAAAAGTAATAATATATTATAATTTCTCTAAAACACTTTATCAATATTGTTTTTAAATTTAATGTTTTTGGATATATATTTCGCAATATAATCTACATGACGCACCTTAATGATATCTTTAAAGGGGAATAATATTATACATTCGGTCGTTATATTAGTTTTCCGAAACCGTTCCCAAAATCTGACCGGAAATTGAGCTGAAATTTGAGGATCTACTTTCAATTTATTGGATTATGTCTGCGACTCACACGAAAATGTTTGGCAAAACACAATTTTACTGAGGTAACTCCATAAATATGACTTGCGAGAACATGACGAAAAAAAAAAAAAGTAAAGTAATGGTATCAAGAATATCAATTACGTTAAAGTTTGATATGGCGATTTGTGATAAATGTATCGAGAATTTAAAAATAAATAATATTTAGTTGAATATTTTAAAATGTCATTATAAAGATACAAATGAATAGTTTCTTAAAACAACAAGAACAGCGATAAATAAAAGTATAGTAATTCTTGAGTTTGCTAAAACTATACAAGCCTTAAAAACAGTCACCTAATAGCTATTAGATTGTTTGATTCATTCCAAAATGAGCTAAAAATTTTAACTTGTAAGAGAGTAACTACAAAGAAGAAATTAATGAAATGGATTAGGATCAATGGATAGATATTTGTATATATTATTTGTGTGTGTGTTTTTTACTCGTTTAGATTTGTATAATTGTTAAAACACAGCTTTTGTGTTTAAACCAGCTAAAAGTCTTCACTTTTCCAAATAAATAAAATAAAAATAGTTGAGTGCACAACATAAATTCCATGAAATTGGGTGAAAATTTACTTCATTCATCACTAAACTACAACTGTAGAATGTCACTTGGGGGTGGAGTCGCAATACAATCCGAAATTACTTAGCAATAAAAATTTGTCGATACCAAAATGCAGCGGAGGTGTGAGGAGCCATTAACAATGCGTACAATCGAAACCATTTCATCAGTATGTTATCCGAAGCACATTAGCGTTCCACACAATCACAGAATCGCACACTGATTACGCGACACGGGCGTGCTTTCTCTCCGGAGTACGCCATAACGATTCATATCTTTGCTTTTCATAACAGCACATGGAACATCGCTCCTCCTCGGGGTGATTTTCAAGCATACTTTTAACAGAATTGTAAAAATTTTCGAACTGGAAAATGTACGCAAAAAATAAAACTTTCAATAGGTTCTAATTTTGAGACTAAACGCATTACAAAACAACAGCATTAGCATAGGTCCTTGTGTGTTTGAAGAATATTTAATTGCTTAATTATGTTACTATATTATAATAGCATTAATCAAATATTTTTTATTTATTTAATAAAAGTTTAATTAAATCAAATACTTAAATTTCATACGGAATAAAATATATTCGTAATTATAAGAAAAACTTTATTTTTTTCTTTTGCGAACTAGCAAAATTTATGCGAACGGAAACGTTAAAAATGATATACTATGGTCTTTCTCGTTGCATTATTATTTAGGGAATAATGTCATGGGGTTCTGCATATCGTAATGTATTAATACTCTTGGAAAACATGCAAAATACATGTTGAAATTATAAATAAAAATGAAGTTTCAAAAAGATTCCGCTAATTATAAGACAACTACTTGCTTGAGACTCCTTACTTTATAAATAAGGTAGCCCTAGTTACAGCTAAGTAAATTCAAGAAGAAGAGTAACAAGGACAAAACATTCTGGTACTAAAAATATCAAAATCTATAAGCACAAAGAATAATTATAACAATGCATCCAACTTTTCAATATTGAAAAATCACATTTCATCCTATTTCACTCCTTTGAAATTATAATGTTGAACAATACTTTCTCCGTGTATACAATATAAATGAAACATTCCGTCAAATTTTCATATTTTTCCGTCTACGATGCATCACTCGCCCAGTACAACACATCACATATTATCACATTTTCACCTCGTTTCACTCACAAAAAAGTAAAATACCGAAATTTCTAGAAATCACTTTTTAGATTTTTTAATTGGTAAAATTTACCTTACTAACCCCAACTTGCTATCACGATTAGTTCGTGTGATAAAGTGAAAGTAATATTCCATGCCGTTAGCGCGTACTACTAAATGAGCATTTACAAAATTCATCAATGTTTTTATATACATGTAGCATTTGCAATTTAACACTTTGCTACATAGTGTAAACGCACCATAAGACATAACACCCCATGGCAAAAAAGGAAAATGAAATTTCGAAAATTCCAAAAATTATTTTCTAGATATTTAAATAAACATTTTAGGTTCGAAAACCGAAATGATATCTGAATAAGTTCGTGAGATGAAGTGAATATAGTGAAACCCCGTTTAGTTACATTTCACTCTGTCACTGTTATTTGCAATGGGAGTTGCAAATAATCTCTTCTTAGTGAGCGTGGGCTACATAAAGTCAACGTTCTGCCAAAATTTCAATTTCTTAATTCTAATACTTTCTTTTCTCTGAGTTAATGAATGTATCAGTAAGTCATTCAGAACAGCGCCCCTTAAGGAGATGAGACATGGCCACCTGTCATCACTGTTCTGTAATTGTGTAATTTGATACCTTTATAAAAACATAGAAAGTGAACTTTAAAATTTTTAATATTTAATACAGACTAAGGTAGTTTTCAATAAACTTTATTTTTCAATTGTTAACAATTACTCTTCATTCATATAATACAACAAAATTCCACAGTCCCCTAAACCTGCCTTTCTAATATACTTCATCCTTGGAAAAACAATTTAAAAGACAAAAGAAATGCCGTTATTGAGACAAAATACTGTTTACAAAATATGTATAAATGATCAAAGTCATAAATAGTATATTTATTCAATCAGAAAAGAGGGAACACGAAAAAATTAATAAAACTCTTGATTATGAATTTTGTACGTTGATTATTTTTCAAGCTTTCGAAATTAAAAATGGAGTCAATGTCGCTGATGGAGAGAAGTAGTCCGTGCTACCCGCCCAGATTCAGTCTGGGGGCTCCACTGTCTTAAGACAGGGGCCGAGAATTCTAACGCTGAACAATCCTGGACATAAGTGGTCATTACTGGCCACTGACATCCACCAGCCTCTCCTCAGCACCGGACTCCTTGCGTTGTAATTTGAGAAAGAAGGTATAAAACGTAACTTCAGGGATTCAGATTTTGACGGGATGAGTGCATTATTTAGCCATTAAAAATTTTGTATCAAACAAAATGCAACTTTTACATATTATTTTCGTTTCATATTAATTTTCTACGGCTATTTTTATATATATTAATTATAAGATTAATTTGGGCTCGTACTTAAAAAATATAATTGAATTCGTGAATTCAAACTCATTTCCTGAAGAGTAAAGTGTAGAAAAAATTAAATTGAAATCTTAATAATTCGATACATTGATTGTTTCTCCAATTTTCTGGAAATCGGTACCGAAATGTTATGCCTCGATGTATATGCAATTTCTCTTCAACTATTGGTGGGACTAGACGCGTTGTCACCTCAAGGGTTCCCACGGGATACTGATTAAATATATATTTTAAGCGGCAATCTCAATTTTGCAGAACAGCGCAGGTGCAAGACACACCTGTAAGCAAGAGTTCACTACCCGCTCCAGGTGTTTTGTAATCCGTTACCTGCACGATCGTTTTAAGTGTATGTTGGGTTTTTCGAAACAAATACTCTTGAAAAACATCGAAAATAGATAGAAAATTGTGAATAAAAATAAATTTTACAAAAAGATTCCTCAAAGTATAAGACAACTATTTGTTTACTTAATAGCCTACGTTGCAGCTATGAAAATTCAGAAAATTGACTCCACTTTGTAGAACAAGGGAAAAGAATATCCAGATGCCAAAAATATAAAAAACTGTACGCTGGAATAATAAATATATCAATGCAATCAAATTCTTCAATCTATTACCAAATGATCTTAAAAATTTGGATGGTACAAAAAATAAATTTAAAAAATGGCTCGTGAAACACGTCTATAAGTACAAATAAAATGATCAGCATATAATTTTCTGAGAAATATCTATATGCAAATATAATGAGCTCTAGTCAAGTATTCCTTGTGTTCATTTTTAGTATAAGTAGCTATTGTATAAGTATGAGGTTTCACTGCACTAGTTCTACGCTCAGGTAATTTGTTTACCTCTTCAGAAATGCAAATCAAGAATTATATTGTTGGTTGTAAATTTCTGGTTAATAAAGCTAGTTTGTTTGTAATTTCATGACATAGTTTTGTTTGTTTTATTAAATGATAATCAAATAAATCATTGTCCATAAATTGTTCACTGCTAGGAAGTACGACGAGGAACGCAACGAGCTACAGTTAAGTGACTTAGTGTAAGCGAGCAAGGATTCGTCAATCATGAATATCTGGTGAAAGCTGAAAAAAGTGAGTTAAAATTGTGAGAAATTAAAAAAAATTCAAGACGTTTTGGAACCCATTGACAGTATTATCAAGTGAAATACGATACTGGTGCCAATGGGTTCCGAAACGTCTTGAGTTTTTTTATTTCAAAGTTTTGTATTGTTCTGGTTTTAGTTATGTTTAACTTAGTTATGTTTTCCCACAGAATTCAAAAAAACATTTTTTTGTCGACTAATAAAGGTCGTAATTTATTTACTTATATTTCACTATGCAGACGAAGATGGACAGTTTATATTAATAATAATTTATTTTTTATCCTTTCTATGAAAAATATATTTTTACGTTTGTTATTATTCATTTCGCATTTTTTGGTTATCGTTCGGTAAATGACGTATTCTGTCATTTGACATTGATTTATTGCACTGCATCTTGTAAGAAAATTTACAAAAATTTGTGGGAGTATTTTTATTTCTGGTAATGTGTATTTTGTACATTTTTGATTATTTTTTCACTCATTCCGTAGGTGTTATAAACAAAAACTCTCAATAACAATACTGAAGTAAATTCCTTGGAAACAAACTGATTATATGGTTTCAAGCGCAATTTATTCTATCCGAAATACAAGTACTTTCCACGTACCCCTTGTATAGTGCCTTTACTTTTAAATGGGGGAGTACTTTTAAAAATTCAGAGAGTGATCTACACTGTAAATCATTCATCTACGATGCTTTAACGTGACTATTTTTTTCCACCATAAACCCCCGCCCCCCCCATTTACCATGCACTGAAAACTTTTTTGAGAAGAGAATCCGTTTCGCTTTTGTATTGTATATACTTGAAATGCATAAAAATTTAGTATTATTTCAATATGATGATCTGATGAAATATGCATGATATTCAGTGAACCTAAATATAACAAAGCTCTAACAGCAGTAAAATATTTCATTTATATGTATAATTTCATATTCGTAATGCAAACGAAATTCATTATTTCGAATGTATATTGGTCATTTTTATCCAATTAATTTGTTTAATCATAATTGTTAGTTAAAGGAAACACTGTACACTGGAATATGGAATGCTCCTCGTTGCGTCGATCTGTGCGATCCGAGTACATAGCATTTAATGTCAATTCACGGAGTAAAAAGTATATTTAGCTAACCACATTTTCCCCACAGATTGAAAATACATTTTCTAAATCCCTATGCTTTCAAATCCCTCTGGAGTCGGATGTGCGTTGAAACGACAGACACAAATATCCATGGCTCACCCGAGGATAATTGGGAACTGTTAGCTCGAAGAATGATTAGGAATAATTGAAAAACTAGTAATGCCATCCAAAGAGGGATTTCAATTTCTGACTTGCATGAATTCAACTTGATCATAATAAAATATAAAAAAGTACTCTTTTTCTGTGGTTGAAACAATGATATTTATTTTTACTTTAAATTGAACTTTCCATTTTTATATTTTCACATTTTTTATACTTTTGCATTTTAACACCTTTCCATTTGTAAACCTTTCCATATTTACATTTTTACACCTTTCAATATTAACATTTTTTACACCTTTCAATATTAACATTTTTACACCTTTCAATATTAACATTTTTACACCTTTTTTACACCTTTCAATATTAACATTTTTTACACCTATCCATATTTACATTTTTACACCTATCCATGTTAACATTTTTTACACCTATCCATATTCACATTTTTACTCCTATCCATATTCACATTTTTACTCCTATCCATATTCACATTTTTACTCCTATCCATATTCACATTTTTACACCTATCCATTTTCACAATTTTACTCCTATCCATATTCACATTTTTACTCCTATCCATATTCACATTTTTACTCCTATCCATATTCACATTTTTACTCCTATCTATATTCACATTTTTACACCTATTCATATTCACATTTTTACACCTATCCATATTCACATTTTTACTCCTATCCATATTCACTTTTTTATACCTATTCATATTCACATTTCTACACCTATCCATATTCACATTTTTACTCCTATCCATATTCACATTTTTACTCCTATCCGTATTCACATTTTTACTCCTATCTATATTCACATTTTTACTCCTATCCATATTCACATTTTAACTCCTATCCATATTCACATTTTTACTCCTATCCATATTCACATTTTTACACCTATTTATATTCACGTTTTTACACCTATTTATATTCACATTTTTACACCTATCCATATTCACATTTTTAATCCAATCCGTATTCACATTTTTACTCCTATCCATATTCACATTTTTACACCTATTTATATTCACTTTTTTATACCTATTCATATTCACATTTCTACACCTATCCATATTCACATTTTTACTCCTATCCATATTCACATTTTTACTCCTATCCATATTCACATTTTTACTCCTATGCATATTCACTTTTTTATACCTATTTATATTCACATTTTTACACCTATCCATATTCACATTTTTACTCCTATCCATATTCACATTTTTACTCCTATCCATATTCACATTTTTACTCCTATCTATATTCACATTTTTACACCTATTTATATTCACATTTTTACACCTATTTATATTCACATTTTTACACCTATTTATATTCACATTTTTACACCTATCCATATTCACATTTTTACTCCTATCCATATTCACTTTTTTATACCTATTCATATTCACATTTTTACACCTATCCATATTCATATTTTTACTCCTATCCATATTCACATTTTTACTCCTATCCATAGTCACAACTTTACACCTATCCATATTCACATTTTTACTCTTATACATATTCACATTTTTACTCTTATCCATATTCACATTTTTACACCTATTCATATTCACATTTTTACACCTATCCATATTCACGTTTTTACTCCTATCCATATTCACTTTTTTATACCTATTCATATTCACATTTTTACACCTATCCATATTCACATTTTTACTCCTATCCATATTCACATTTTTACTCCTATCCATATTCACATTTTTACACCTATCTATATTCACATTTTTACACCTATTCATATTCACATTTTTACACCTATACATATTCACATTTTTACTCCTATCCACATTCACATTTTTACTCCTATCCATATCCACATTTTTACTCCTATCCACATTCACATTTTTACTCCTATCCATATTCACATTTTTACTCGTATCCATATTCACATTTTTTACCTATCCTTTTTCACATTTTTACTCCTATCCATATTCACATTTTTACTCCTATCCACATTCACATTTTTACTCCTATCCACATTCACATTTTTACTCCTATCCATATTCACATTTTTACTTCTATACATATTCACATTTTTACTCCTATCCATATTCACATTTTTACTCGTATCCATATTCACATTTTTTACCTATCCATTTTCACATTTTTCCTCCTATCCATATTCACATTTTTACTCCTATCCATATTCACATTTTTTACCTATCCATTTTCACATTTTTACTCCTATCCACATTCACATTTTTACACCTATCCATATTCACATTTTTACTACTGTCCAAATTAACATTTTTACTCCTATCCAAATTCACATTTTTACTTCTATCCACATTCCCATTTTACACATTTTCTACGTTTTCACATTTTCTACGTTTTCACATTTTCTACGTTTTTACATTTTCTACGTTTTTACATTTTCTACATTTTCACATTTTCTACGTTTTCACATTTTTTACGTTTTCACATTTTCTACGTTTTTACATTTTCTACGTTTTCATATTTTCTACGTTTTCACATTTTTACGCAATCGCATTTTTACGCAATCGCATTTTTTACGCTTTCAAACCTTTTTTACCCTCTCACACATTGTTTTACGCTCTCACATGTAATTTACGCTGTCACGTGTAATTTTACGCTCTCACGTGTAATTTTACGCTCTCACGTGTAATTTTACGCTCTCACGTGTAATTTTACGCTCTCATGTGTAATTTTACGCTCTCACGTGTAATTTTACGCTCTCACGCATAATTTTATGCTCTCACGTGTAAATTTATTCTCTTGCATATTTGTTTTACACTTTCAAATTATTTACAGTACTACTATATGTATTTTATCATAACTTGCTGATTTTATTTCTGTTGAAAACGATTTTGTGATAAGCAGGATATTTTAATCGTAACTTGTATGAACGCAACTACAACGATATACTTCATTTTAACAGTTTATCGTAAATTATTTTATCGGTATCCACACATTTCACAGGCTTGACAAATTCTGTTTTCGATGCGTTAAAAAGGAATTTCAAACTAGCAAATATATTTGTTGGGTTTTGTAACATCTGGTTTATGCGCGAATAATTCTATATTTTTATGGAGAATTAAATAATAGACATTTTATTCTTAGAATTTTACCACCGTAATTCCGATATGTTGTTTCACTTTTCAGGCAAATACAGTCCAACCCTCTTAAAAGAATTATTTTAGTCAAGAACTAATTACATTAAAGTTAGCAATAAATTGATCATATATGACTGTATTCACTGTCCTTAGAATACAGAAATAGTTTAAAATAAAATTTGAGTCATTTTTCGATATTGGTTCTGAATCTGTTCTTGGATTCTTTCAATTCTTGTTGAGGTCTTGATATTCCTTCATATTATAGGAAAAAAATATTTTTTCTAGAGCGTTTCATGCACAGTACTTTACTTTGCGACAAGAATATGATTGTACATATCACGGTATGAATTATATATCGTTTCACGGATGTCTTTTAAAACACTATCCACCCGAGAGGGTTATATACTGCAAAATTTCTGCGGCCCATGAATAATTCTGAACGACTCCTGCCTGGTTGATCTCGCTCTTTCTCAAACTCTTTCCGACCTCCGATACGCATGTTACGTAGCATACAGGATATGGAGATGAAAATACTCTCCTTTACGTCGAACGTTCGCCTATGAATTTTTAAAACGACGCCATTCAAAACGGGTATTGCTCAACTGATTTATTTATGTCAAAAGCTATTCGATTACACGGCATCCGTCTTAAATGTTATCTATATCTATATCACGATTACTTTTTCACGTATAAACAAATATTTCTTCGTGTATTGCAGTTGCTCATGAAGATGTCACAGGTTTATGTTTACTATTGATAAATAGAAAATCTCTATTCGTGTTTGAAGGACCTAAAATAGTCCAAATTAAGTTAATCATGTTACGTCGAATGAAAATGGGAGACGGGACCGGGGTTCGAACCCCGGTCCCGTCTCCCATTTTCATTCGACGTACCATGATTAATCTGTTACCTGGCGGTGAGGTTCACCGCAATCTAAGAGATTTCTATGTTTGTGATCCAAATTAAGTATTAAGTAGAATTGGGAACTAAACTTTTCGGGTCAATTCACGGAAACTGTGTAATAGGAAAATATCAGATATTGAAATGTGTGATGTTGTTGTTCTACGTGTAAAATTGATATATTAATAAAATGTATTGCTACGAAATAAACGTTTAGCGATTTAACTAGTGATTTTAAATACTCTCATTTCTAATTTTAGAGGAATGTTTTGCAGGAAATATAAATAATTACCATGTAAATGCGTTATTAATGTTACAGAAGTGAAAATAATATTTATTCTTTTTCATATTATATAAAATGAGCACAATTGTATGAAAATAGAAATTTTCACTATATAAAAGTGATGTAATTTATATTATGAAAATTGTATTTTTTTGTACAAAACTATAATTAATATGAACGTATATACATGCGAAATCTGTTGATACTTGATTGTTCACGAAAAAACGGAATTATACGATGACTGATTGATTCATTTTGTAATCATCCATAAAATTATTAGCGAAGGTCGTACATATGGTAAAAGTTTCGTGAACAATTTCACTGCTACAACCCGATTGGAAAAAATCCATGAGCCCACCCACTGAATGAAAATGAATTTGATTTCATAAAACATTCAACTTTCTAAATTAAATGTGTCACGTACCACCAAATCACAGTACATTATTATGCTCCACAACAAAATATGAACTCAAGGTCATTCCACAAAGAATCAACGCACAAGACAGTTAGTTCTGCTTATCTGCACGGTATCATACCTTGAGGACACTCATCTCTCATCTTCAGGATGCAAAGTAGATTGTTCAAAGAATATGCAAATCTCATCTCTGGAACTTTCATACGCCAATCTTTCCTCCATTTCCTCCAAAATAGATTTGAAATCTATTTAAAACACGAACTTAATTTACTTTTTTATGTTAGGTGTTTTATCTATAACCTACAGCACTATAAAATTGTACATAGGTCTGCTTTAAAAATATAAAATAACTATACATTAAAGTAACATAATGACTAGAATATATATTTTATTAGATTCTTCTTTCTTAAAGGCACTTAACGCATTGATAGACCTTCTTACTGAACTTGCAAATAAATCAGCGGAAATAACTTCATTGTATAGAAATTTTGAGATATTAGAGGTTATTTTATAATTAAATGTAACATTAATCAATTTAAAACATTGAAAGTGATGACATGATGTCACGGCAAAACACGAAGTGTATTTGAAGAATGTTTGTATCTTCATTTCGAGCTTTTATGAAATAAAACTGGTTGACAGAAAAACTGAAATCAGTACAAACTGATTACCATGCGTTTCCGATACATTACACCATTAAAAGAACTATTCTGAACTTTCAAAACTTTCCGACTTATTTTTATGAGCAAGTCCAAAACACGATGAAAATATTCAGATTTTTTCAAATTGAAGAACAATCCCCTAACCACTCGTAAAACGGAAAGAAAAATTGGTGTAGTTACCCAAAAAGGATTAAATCATTTGAGCGACTAAAATATAGATAAATGGATAAAGTTATACACTGGTATCGCTTATAGTTTTTGCAACACACTTTACAGACGACTTAAGCTATAAACACACTATTTTATATTTGCATAATATTCTTTCTCTAATTAGAAAATAAATTATTTTCCATTACAACTTTACGAAGTTTTTAAATAGATGAATACTTTTAACTGTTGTAAAAAAAACGTAAAATTAAAAAGGCATTTCTGTAGACATCACCCGACATTTTAAAGAGGTTAAATTTTTGTTTGTCGTTTTTTTCCTGTCACCACAGTCATCTACATCATAGGAATACAGATATATTGCTAATAGAACGCTATCACGAACTGAATCAAGGGAGTTCACATATATTTTCTTTGTAAGTTAGATCATCGCTATTATTTTATACCATTAAAAACTAAAATAAAGGCTGTTGAATGAGTTAACTAACATTGCCTGTCACAACTTCCTTAACTGTCAGAACCTGTGAATTCGTGTAACACCTTTGACCAGAGTTTGCCATGCGCCCCTAGCGGTGTGGTGTGCAAGCGACAAAGCACGTAAAGATCGTCCGACGACCGCTTCGCACCCTCCACGTAACGCCATCAGTGGGAAGGAGTTAGTGTACAATCAGCCGATCAGACATCACCAGCCATAGGGAGTTAAAGGGGACGGACGAGGGGGTTGGGGGAGCGGAGCGGCAATCGATTGTTAGGGGCGTTACGTGGAGTGTTCACACGTCGAGGCTACTCATTGTCCACTCGATGGCATACGCCACTATCGCCACGAAGGTGAAATTGTCTTTGTGAAAGGTAATCAGTCGAATGACTTCTCCTAGTGGACATTTGGGACTGCGGTGGCTCGTGTAAGTACTATTTTCATGAAAGAAGCGGAGGAATGTAATTGACGAGTTCATTTGTAAGGTGCTAAATTCCGATTCGAATATTTCGAAAAATCTTTGAGAGTTTCGCGACATTTAGAACTAAATTCTAAATCACAGTTATAGAGGACTGAAAATTATCCGATCGACCACTTCCGATGTCCTTAAATGAATGATAAAAAATTTCTTCAAGCGAGTACGTTTTTCTCGCATTTTCTGCGATGCATTAAATTATAGATCCCAGAAGGGCACATTAAGTCCCCTAAGGTAAGAATGGTCCTCCACGGTAATTAGTCGTATTAAAAATGGTAGATAAAATATTTTTGAAATTGTACCTCATAAAGTGAAATGGTCCCCTGCACCCTCATTACTCATTACACGTGACCTTGCATGTTCTGTTTTTTTCTTCTTCATTCAGATTTATTACCTCCTGGTTCATTAATTACAACGATCAATGAATGTTTTCCTCGTCAAAAAGTAAACAAATGCTCCGCTCTCTTTCATTCATCGGTGATTCACACTAGGGGCTAAAAGCGTATCATATAATTAATTTTATTCCTTAAATTTTGAGCTTTTTACATTATTAAGTTATATCGCAATATTTGATGATACTACATCCGGAGATTACAATTTCAATTATGAACTTGCTTTATTCCTTCAAATTAATTGTATTTTCTATGAGGGAGGGAATGAGGAAAATATGTCGAATATTTATTGAGGCTCAGGTATGTTGAGTGCATCTAGTAATCATCTAGCAGGTGCTTATCGTTTGCTTTGATTTCTACGAACAGAATTATTTGTCGTGAAATGGAAATGAAATTGCACCCCCCAATTAATGCATCACTTATCCTGACAAATATGATCTGACGAGTACAGTCATTACTGACATATATGCATAAAAAGTTACGATTCTAATACATTACTGTAGAGAAATTCTACCACATTTAACACCCATTGTATAATCAAATTCAATAAAGAATTCAAGACTTACGACCTATAGAATATATTCTGTGATTAAAAGCTCACAACGTTTCGAATTTCGTTTGAAACCGTCGTCAGGTGGAACAACATTATAACAAGAAATATAACTGCAGAGAAATTGAACATTATATTAAACGTAAATATGAACATATTCTGTTCGTCCGTACAAGGTCGTAAGTATTGATTTATTTATGTAATGTAGAGAATGTTAACTTATTTTATAAAAACTAGAAACACATATTTTTATGTTATCTGCTGTATTTTTACTCGACCGATGAGTTCTATAACACTAACCGGATTAAAACCGGATTAAATAATGTAACCGGATTAAAACCCACCAAATACCGTGCTACTTCAGCAAACGTACGGATTTTTATCTCCTGTTTACGGACATTGATAAGAAATACGTAATTCGTCAGTGAGGTTTTGTGCATGTGTGCGCTATAAAAATACATAGCATTTACGGTCAAAAATATTAATACAAAAAAATACATTAATGGTCAGAACATTCCAGATGCTTATCTTTACTTTATGTGTGGGACAAATACAAAGGTTATAACAACATTGAAAATTTGGAGAAGATAATTACGGGTATGTAAATATTTTCAAGTTCCAATTGTGAAGTTTATTATACTTCATATCAATGAGTTATTTTTTACACCGAAGATGATCTACTTTGTTTGTGTTTCCGAAACACATCAATATTTTATTCAATACTTTGACATGTTTACTAAATTAAAGTATGAAGTTTTTGCGACACTAAACGGCAGTGCACAATGGCATTGTCTATTTAACCATACAGTTCGTAAACCACAAGAAGTAGTTCTCTTATCGGATTGCTTCGTGTCATTCCGCAGAAGTCTCGTGTCGCCACCGGGAGGCCACAACGTCAGCTGCTAATAGTGACACACCCGCTCTCGTTAAACCAGACAATAATGAAATGATGTCGGAGATTACACTGGCGGTGACCGTGGCTGGGCGCAAACAGGGATTGGCGGCGGGGTGACGTGGTTGGAAGGGGTGGGTGGGTGGGTGGGGGAGCGTGCAACGAGGTCAGAGGGGTGAGGGTGAGAGTTGGAGCGGAACGGTGTCATTTATGTCAGGCGACGGTGCGTAATGCGGGCGACGCATGACACGGTCGCAGTGTCACTGCAGATCAGGAGGAGCGCGCAGAGGACACACCCGCATGACGGCCACGGGGATTCACAGAGGAGATCGCAATTAACTGGCATACACTGCACCTTTGGTGGCACCACGGCAACGAAGAAAATTCGCTCCGGAGTCACATTCGTTCGCTGAAAACTTTTCGTTGGATAATGGAGCTCTCTAGTAAAAATGGGCTTTAAGTGGCCATCTGTTAACGCTAAGGCCATCCCTTCAAATGACCACTAATGGCTGGACCATTGATGACCATTCGTTCCATGTGACCACCAATGGCTCTTTGACGAAAACAGATGGCCACTCAAAGCCCATTTTTACTAGAGGGGAATATATATGAAAAGAGAGCAATGATTTGAAGAAATGAAAATAAATTAACAGAGAACCTCGTATTGCATATGCTACGGAGACGAGGAGACTTTGGTCGAAAGAAAAGGAGAAAAAAAAGACTATAGTAACCAACCTGAATCACTTTTTAAAGGATCATCATACATAAGGTCTCTATAATTAACGCGTACTGTGAAATAACGGTCGCCCAACAAAATGTACTCATTGGAAGGCGCTCATTGGAAGGCGCTCAGTGGAAGGCGCTCATTGGAACGCGCTCATTGGAACGCGCTCAATGGAACGCGCTCAATGGAACGCGCTCATTGGAACACATGTCGCTCATACCACCGTGTTGCTAGTGGTGCGTCGTGCCTCAAGGACCTGAGGACCTATTTGATAATTTTTTTAAAAATAAACTGTCATCACGATGTTATTTTTTATAAAAGAATTACAACCGAAATGTCAAGTTCCGTTACGCGTGTTAAGCGTTTTATATTACTCATGTTTGATTTTGATTTGTTTCATTTCTTTTGTATTTTAATGAACAAATTGGAACGTCACTTTTATGTTTCATAATTTATAATCTTTATATATGTAGTTTTGTCTCCCGCCGTATTTATCGAATTGGCTGAAATAATATATAATTATACATGAATTAATACATGAATAAAAAATAAAGTTTGTCCCATGTTTTATTATTATAGAATGATTACCCATAATTTGTATAAGGTTTTCAAGTTTTGGTGTAAGTTATCTTACTTGAACCACTAATGATATCTATTGAAAAGATTTGTCGTATTAAATCATGTTGAAGAAACCATGCATAATAAACAAATGATGAAATAGAACATGGGAGAAGGCTGGCCAAATGAAAATAATTGTGGGCGCATTTTTGTAGACAACTAAATTGAAAAACAATAAGTTTATTGTGAATAAATGAATATTATAAGACTAACCAAAGTAGCTATATCTAGTCTTATATTAAAAGACATCATAAGAGTTGTCAATAGTATATGATGATGTAAAATGGAGAATCACGTAACACGCGTACAATTTCCTAGAATATGATTTTCACAAGCATGTTTAGACGCGTCGGAGTTGCCAATTGTCGGGACTAAAGGAGTCAAGTAACATCCTTTCCAAATAAATGAGTCTAGTAGCTTGTTTTCTTCATGTAATTTTTAAATGCTGCAGCCTCGTGTGACGTGAATGTAATTATGCTGTGCAAACGAAAATATTACTTTAGACAAGAATTAAAGAACATAACGCCAATATTTATAACAATAGTCTTTCTGTTGTTTCACACCGTTTAGAAAATGGCCATGAATTTGATTGGGAAAATATCAAAATTCTTTGTATTGAAAATAATGTTTACGAACATGACATTTATGAGAAGTATGCTATTTATAAAAAGTACAAAAATACATTAATTTACAAATGATACCTCATGATTTATTTGTATTTGATTGTTTTATGGTTTTATTTACTGTGACTCCGAATAAGTTGTTTGCTCCTTGAATGCTTAATCCCCCTCTACAAGACCTTGAATATCCAGTGGTGTCTCTTCCCTGTGATCCATTTTAGTTTAACTTGAGCTTTCACTCGAAACATTTTCATCTCACTTGACGGTTCGGTACCCATTGGTATTATTACCGTGAATTTTAAAAGTTTTATAATATTTCTATTGTTCTAATGTATTTTATTCTGTGATGATGTATTTCCACTAAGTATACTATATATTGCTAACTTTCGGTCAGGTGAAAATGACGTCGGGAATCAAACCCTGGATCTCTGCATTGATCGCAGGGCGGTTAACCACTACACCACCCGTTCGCCTTCCACAATTGTACATCATTTCCTCCCAGACCTATATCCCGGAAGACCTCAGACACATCCCCATACAGGAGGTAAGTGACCCAGGCGGTACAATGCACTTAATTACCGGTTTCACACGTACTTAAGGTTCGTTATGCATATGTATCTTCTGTGTACCCTACACGCGGAGAAACACTCGGTCATGTGAAAATGGTGACGAGCTGGGAAGCGAACCCGTGTCGCCTGAATTGATCGCAGGGATGTTAACCACTAAAATATCCGTTCGCCTTTCACAACCGTGCACAATTTCCACCCAGACCATATTTTATTTCCAATATATCACATATCTTCTCCACGTATACGGTACACGAAATAAATATATGCATATACAATTTTATTTATTGCATTCCTTTTGGGCGAGGTTCAGGCCTTGAGGTCTTCTTTTGTACCTCACCGTTGGACTCGGGTAAGGGAATGGGGAAGGAGATATGTTGGGTTGCCGAGGAACTTATGATACCGAACAGACATTTGTCTGGAGTAGGTGAGGGAAACCTCAGCTGAAAACCTTACCTAGTTCGGTCACGCAGGGTTTGAATCCATCCTTTACAGATCACCCCCACAATACACACCACCGCTGTATTGTCCTCTATATATTGTTCTCCTTAAAATGTCGTTATTTATTAATTCATAACTTACAATATTTCATTTGTGTGGTTCACTCTGTCAAGCTACACAGAAAAAGTAGGTATAAATGTATATTGTGAAGTGGGGTAACATGAAACGGGCGTTTTATCGGCGTGCAGTGCGCCTAAGACTCGAGCGCACATAGTTTGCCTTCAGTGTCTTGTATCCTCCTCCTTCTCCTCTTGCAGCAGCACCAGCAACGTCACCATGGTGAATCTGGTGGAGTCCTCATTCCGTGAGGCGTCGTCGAGGGATTCCTCGCGAGCAATTCAATTATCTGTTGCAAAGCGTCGGGAATTTGAGAAGCGCACTTGTCTTTACACGACGACTGCGACGTCGGCGTCGAGGCGGAGGGGGCTCGAGTTCTCTCGACTTAATCAGAGCGTTTGGGGAGAGGGGGCGGGGGGTGATGATGACGAACTTGGAGATAAGACTCAGCCAAGAGTCAGTCAGATGCCTTCAAGCTTAGCTCTCTCCCTCTTCTTTCGATTCCTTGGTATGCGGAAAAACCGCAAATCATGCTCGGAGAACAAGAAATTTTCCAAATATTATTGAAATAAAAGTTAATTACAAAACGGAAATTATGTAAAAAAAGAAATTTCCAAATTGTGAAAAAAAAGAAAAAAAAAAGAAAATTTCTCTTTAAGTTTTTATCCACTTTTATTGCTTCGTTTCCAAAAGATTTAGTGTTTTTTTCATCCCCAATGATTTGGTGTACTTCTGCTACCGGTACGAAATTTTATCACCGTAATAAGAAAATAGGTAAGAAAATGGTGGGTTAATGCGATTTCAAGATGTTTTCTGACCAATCATGAACGGGTGACCCGTAATGGATAGCGTACTCGCCTTCAACCGCTGACCGTAGTTAGAGCCTCAAACTATCATAATATTGTTGGCAGTGGTGAAAAGAGCGGGTTTGAGATGGGTTTTCTCGTGGCGCTCCAGTATCCCTCTCATATCATTACAACACTCGAGATACATCTTCATTCACTTTCATAATATCTTCATTCTACGTAGCCGCCGCGGTTCCTGGAATCATAAGGAGTAAGCGCACAAAAAGAGATCGTTTGTAATCCAACCAGGGAGCGAATAGTTCTAATAGTAACTGAGTTTCGGTGAATATCAACAGTATTGTTTAGAAAATTAAAATAAACCTCGTTATTTGAGCAGGTGTAAATTGAGCCAGTGTCATCTGGGTCAAACAGGCACGAGTATTTGTCAGCTTAATAACGAGCATGCTCCATTCACTCAACTAAGATATTGGCGCTCTAAAGATAAGTCATTCGGTTTCTGCATGGCAGCTGGTCACGCGGGTTATAGCAGAACACACATTTTTCCTTTATCAAAAGTGTAGTCACGGTTTTTACTGAAAGAGTACGCTATTTGTGACTTGCGAGCATCAGCGTAACGGTGCCAACACTAGACACTCGTGTAAAATGGAACAAGGGACGCGTTAGGATAGAATAAATATCTTATTTGTTGTATTTCATAAAATTGCCGTATGCTCTGGTATAATGAATTCCTTATGCTCTGGTATAATGAATTCCTATTACATTGTTGAATATCTCTAAAAGAAAGTTCAATGTATTTTTTCCGTGCAAAAAGTGGAAATTTTAACTTGATAATGAAGCAATTTGATATCCGATCATATCTCTGACTTCAACGATGAGGTATATTATTTCTTGAATACTTTCATTCAATCGTTTTGATTTACAGTTTGGCAGAGAGAGTGCTGTGTTCCATTTCGTGGAAGTCTGGTTGCTGTTTTCTGTTTTTATACACGTTTCATAATACCGTCTAGAATTTTGAGATGGGAGGAGGGGATATTGAAAAGTGAATGGAGAAGAGGGAATCACTCATGAGTCTTGATTGGACTATGTAATAAATTCACATTCGTCATTTCTACATTGTAAAGATGTTACGTTATGAAAATATTTATTATTCTCAAACAAATAATAGCTATTTACTATGATACCAAACACGTAATGGATTTAATATCCTTAAAAAATTGTGAAGTTCATTGCACATCCTTTCTGTGTTTTCTGCACTTCATTCTACGCATTCCAGCTCATTTCCATGGTACGAGATAAAACAATGAACTCCGATGCATTACTTTTGTATCGGTTGACTTTTTATACCTAACAATAATTGCGAGTGGTCCTTCGGGGATGGAGACAGGAATCGGGGACTTTACACAACAACAATCGAAAAGAAAGGAAAATATAAAGCTGAAATGCAGGTTCTTGAATATGTAAACTCTAAATCTGTTGGGTACGTAGTAGTTTCTATATTTTGTCGCTGGTAGCATATCCTGTTATTTTGCTACGAATATTTTGTATGATTGTCGAACTATTTCAAACAAAAAAAAATTGGTACAGTGGGATACAATTCGCAGCAAATATTAAAGTTGTTCTTTGTAACACCAAAGGGAATTGCAGGACACCTAAAATTCGCTTAAATGTAATTGGAAATGATGAGAGCCAACCCAAAACGTAGGTACATCGTATCACATACATTAATATGCAAATGTCCCAAAATTTTTCGTTCTTTTTCTGGGTAACCGGAAGGAGAAAGTCACACGAAGGAAATATCCCACTTTAGAGCATTAAGATGTGATTTCGTATTTTATATTCCACCTTTTCCTTTCTCAAGTAACATTTAATAAATAAATCATGAAAAACCGCTACTTGACGCATTTGTTTGAAAATATATAACTTGACTTCTTTGGGCCGGAAAAATGAAAGCGTCTGGTATAATTGCGTACGAATATTGTGTGAGGCACATAATTCTACATTGTATATATGCATGTCACACTCGTAACAGTTACGTATGATTCGTAATTGTTCTGATGTCCTGTTTACATTGTAAATGCTAAATCTGAAACCGAATGAAACTTACCTACAACGAGAAGATGGGAGGGGAAGTAGTATCTGCACGTGTTATCCAGGTAAATACAAGTCTTGCTACCTAAAAGTAAACATAAGTATTTTCTTGCAGAATAGTACTTTCAATTTCTCGTGCGATTTAATTCTTTATTAATGTTGTAAATAATGTCTGTTGATTAATTACGCAAATAAATATAAATTGTTAGTGTTTGTGGTGGTCTAGGGAAGTGAAGTTTAAGAAGGGAAGAACGTGAAGGATTTCGTGATAGAGAGCGGTAGCACCAGCACGCTCTCGGTTGTGCTTGAGGAGTTGCCGACGCGATATCTTCTCTTAGTGTTGAGCTGCTCTCTAATCAAGTCCCTTCTGTATACCACAGCTGATTCTCTCAACTCGCTATCTTTCTTCTACACGTTCATTCTGTGTAATTTGCTTACATCTCCCTTCCTACGCTTTGCCTTTTAGCTCTCGCTGGCACAAACCTCAGACTAATCATTCCTTCTTTCATCCTTCTCTTCTCACGGGACGACCCTTATTGAGATGATCAAATCACATGATTTATTGCAATCGTTATTCATGTGCTAATTATTACAATTGATAAAGAATAGTCTATTTATCATATCAGTATCGTCATTTCTTTTCTCTTGTACCCAACTAAATATCCCAACTCTGAACTTTGTCTCTATAATGTACTTGAAATACGATAATTTTCCAATTTAATTGCATTCTCGTCAACACATTCATTTATAATCATCACTTATTTACCAAAATAAATAATGATTTTGAAAAAAATATCTTCGTTTGTAAATTGTCACTAAATATCACAATACTATGTGAGAATAAATGGCAGATGTGTTGTTGTTTACTTCTACAAAAATGTTTTATTCTAATGAAAGTATTTTCGCCAACCAGAAAATAGTATAGCATCGCTGATATCCAACAACACTATGTAATAATTCTTACTAAACATACATATCATTTTGCCATCTTCAACAATTTCATCTTGTGTATTCAACCAATGGACTTGATTTACCGCAAGTCCACTAACCGTAATAGTCAACTCCCTTATCCAGTGGTATATGTAGGGGGAAGTG
Organism: Laupala kohalensis; assembly: GCA_002313205.1. Classification (NCBI taxonomy): domain Eukaryota; kingdom Metazoa; phylum Arthropoda; class Insecta; order Orthoptera; family Trigonidiidae; genus Laupala; species Laupala kohalensis. The sequence continues at coordinate 168,464 of NNCF01129419.1, forward strand.
AAGCATTGACAGAGTCACCCTCCATCTACCTGAAACTGGAAATGTCTATCCCTACTCGGACTAACCGTCTCCTGTCCCATAAGGTATTTCATGTTTTTCCTTCGTAACAATCATGTGTGTTTCTACTATAATTCCCACGAGACATTTCGTGACTACCGCATGTTTTTCTTTCATGATTGCAATTAATTTTTTAACCATTTCTCCCATCAGCTTTTTCTTCACGTTTCCCATTAGACGTTTTATTCACGGTTCCCATTAGACGTTTTCTTCACGTTTCCCATTAGACGTTTTCTTCACGTTTCCCATTAGACGTTTTCTTCACGTTTCCCATTAGACGTTTTCTTCACGGTTCCCATTAGACGTTTTCTGCAGTGTCTCCCATTAGACGTTTTCTTCACGTTTCCCATTAGACGTTTTCTTCACGGTTCCCATTAGACGTATTCTTCACTGTTCCCATTAGACGTTTTCTTCACGTTTCCCATTAGACGTTTTCTTCACGTTTCCCATTAGACGTTTTCTTCACGTTTCCCATTAGACGTTTTCTTCACGTTTCCTATTAGACGTTTTCTTCACATTTCCCATTAGACGTTTTCTGCAGTGTCTCCCATTAGACATTTTCTTCACGTTTCCCATTAGACGTTTTCTTCACGGTTCCCATTAGACGTTTTCTTCACGGTTCCCATTAGACGTTTTCTTCACGGTTCCCATTTGACGTTTTCTGCAGTGTCTCCCATTAGACGTTTTCTTCACGTTTCCCATTAGACGTTTTCTTCACGTTTCCCATTAGACGTTTTCTTCACGTTTCCCATTAGACGTTTTCTTCACGTTTCCCATTAGATGTTTTCTGCAGTGTCTCCCATTTGACGTTTTCTTCACGTTTCCCATTAGACGTTTTCTTCACGTTTCCCATTAGACGTTTTCTTCACGGTTCCCATTAGACGTTTTCTTCACGTTTCCCATTAGACGTTTTCTTCACGTTTCCCATTAGACGTTTTCTTCACGTTTCCCATTAGACGTTTTCTGCAGTGTATCCCGTTAGACGTTTTCTTCACGGTTCCCATTAGACGTTTTCTGCAGTGTCTCCGCTCATGTATTGAAACTCCTTGTCTCTCTCTCCATTGCTGCGTCCTGCTTGTTTCCATGACCTCCATGTCTCTTTCCATCCTCCTCCATCACCATCACCCGCTGCCACCGTCGAAGCTTCTCTCTGTGTGCGTTAATCAAGACTCCGCCGCCGCAGTCCAAAGCACTCTGCCTCCCTTCCCCTCCCTCTCCCCCTACCATTCATTACGCAGATTGCGGAGCGACGGTGAAGGCACCACCAACAGAATGAGCCCAAATGGGGTGGGGGGAAGGAAGGGGTGTTAGGTGCAGAGGGCGAGCGATGGGAGCGACGCATGGGGTCTGACGTGAGGGTGAGTGCAAGTAATGAGGCTAGTGGGATGTTTCAACGGAACTTTATGCGCGTGCGAGATGGAAACGTCACTAGAGAGCTATGGTAGGGGGATGGAGACGGTCGGAAAGGGGGAGGTTCAGATGATTGGGACACTGCTTCAGATGGAAGTGTAATCATTGGATAGTGACAGCAAAAATACTATGGTGTTTACTACTCACTAACACAAAAGTCAATCTGTATGGGAAATTAGGAGGTTTCTGGAAAAATTCATTTGTAAAAGAGGGAAAAAACGATTTATCTGGTCTCCATACATTTTTAAACATAATTTTTTGATCTTGTTGAAATATTATTGTTCAAAATACCTCACTTGATGAGCTTCAAATACAGAACTCTTAACGAGTCTCAGAGAAATCGCGATAAAAACCTGCTAGAAAGTGATAGTATCAATTAATGATAGAAATTGATAAACTTCAATTGCGAAGTTCGATGGTAGGAATATTAAAATTGTGGTTGTAAAATTGCAATGAACGTAGAAAGAAAAAATCGTGCAATATACAGGAAATGTATCATAAATACATGTAATGTGGAATAAAAAATTTACTTTAATCTGACTCATATACAATACTAAAAAAAATATGAAAATTTGAACACGTAAGGAGAATAGTATATAATAAATATAAGTTATTATTTGCTACACTAAGCATCACAATGTGAAACCTTATGTAAAGTTCATTTTAGTTTGTTCGCAAATTCTATTGAATCTAAGGCCATGGCCAAGGGAGGGGTACTAACCCTCTCGTTGTATGTGAAAAAGAGAAAATAGAATAGGAAACACGGTTCCTTCGCAACTTTTTCGGGGTTAAACATACATCTATTCAACCAATTCATCTTGATAATCTAATCATTTTATTAATTAGTTCTAAAACACACTTCCGACGCGCGCGAACTGGCTGTTATTGGCCTTACGACAGACATTTTAGTTTCCTTTCTGCCCGGTTATCAGTCAAAGCAATATAAAGTAATTTTAGTATTGTACATCTCGCTTTCATTTGGAGCACTTCCGAAACAAGTGCATTAAAAGTTGTTATTACGATAGAGAGTCAATGTTTTTAGATAAGAACTCTCGCTTCTTCTCACGCACAAGGGCTACTGTTCAAGGCCGTGCGCGCAGATAAACCATCGGCATTGTATTTGTGGTGAGCAGGTCACCAGTATTTTATTAAATTATTGTCTGTACAAATTATTTGTTAGGTGTTTGCGACTTATTGCAGAAATGAGAAGGTCGACCCCTTGTAGGTTGAAAAGAGAAATATTATTGTTCAATCTAATGTAACCTAACCTAATCTTTCCCTTCTCTGCTCATAATTCCGGCTCAAAAAACCTAGATTGATTGTGTTCGTTACCAAACTTTGTATATTTTAAATACTAATATTTCTGTCTTTATGAGAATGATTCATTAAACGGGACCACTTATCTCTGCAATTTTTCAATGGTAAATTTCCGTTACGTACAAGAAGCGAGGTGAGTGAGGAAAACTCATAGCGAAGATTGTTGGTTCTATAGGGGAAATCTCATCACCCTCTCCTCACTGTTACTGTTCCCTGGACAATTATGGTTCTCGAGGTGGGGCGCTGCTCGCGTCTGCGCGAAATAGATTCTGGCTACTGCGCACCTTCATCTGTTTCTTTAACATAACTCCTGTATTTGATAAGGCAACATTCGACTCTTCTGCAAAATGTCGATGAGGTAGCCGACCTAATCCACGTTTATCAATAGAAATTTACCTGTTGTGTGTTTAACTAAGGTACGTGTGTCCCGTTGTTGAAAAAAACAAACAAACAACTATTGTTCTCTGTATTTCACATAACGATGTTAGTGTCTCTCTATCCTGCCACTAAACAACATTTACATTGAATACCCACCTGTAAACACGTGCTTCTTTAAAAAAAAACGAGATAAAACCTCTTTTTCTCAGGATGTATTTATAATCCATATTTTCTATTTAGAACAATTCCTCTATCGAACTGAATATTTTTAATAAATAATTTCGATGAAAATGAAATAAATATGCATTCCATTACCAGATAGCCTTAAAATACCTTAATGATTGGGATATTCTTTGCCATTATTTAAATGTACAAGTAATTCTTGTATTTGGGCAAATTTATTGACTATGTCAGTATTGAGGAATAACTAAGCGTTCGCTTTCGAAACGTTTGCATAGTCAATAAATTTTGACCAAACGCAAGAGTTGTTTAATCCTCAGTTACGCATGGATAACATTGACGAACAACTAGTACATACGTTTCCCGATAGAGGTCGACCCTCTCGGAACTATCTTCTTACGTGTCCACGCAAAACAGGTTAGGCGCCGGAAACAAGCTCCGGCAAATCCGCTCTCTACGTGTGTATACCCAAGGGCGTGAATCAATTTCTTCGTAGTTATCGGTGGAACAAAACTCGGAACATAAACATACAACATTGGACATCATCAAAATTTGAAAAAATAGACCTTCCTGGAGCCAGTTCATAAACATCCGATCTCATTTTTACGATATTTTACAATACTTTCCTTAAACATTCTGTATTATTGGAAAGTAAAAAGTATATAAAATATCAGGAAGTTCTATACATCATATTTCACTAAGGATAAATAGAAATTAATTCCTACTGTATTTTAGAATTTTATTTGGCTTGTTTTACATCTAATATATCAAGTTTTCCTTCGAGTATTTTGAGTATCTGTAGATAACAAATGCATGGGTTCGTCTTTTGTTTGAATGATATCACTTGCCTTTCTCTCTCTCTCTCATTTTCTTCGTGTTGGGTGCTAAAACCCCTTCGTTGTTTGTGCGCTGCAGTAGAGCGGAGTTTTATAGCTTTTGGAAGTATGTCAACGGGGTTAGGAACAATTGCGAGATTATTTGATACTAAAGAGTAGAAACGCGGGTTACGCCCTGTACCTGCGCGATAAGGATCAAATACTTACCTTAAAATGGTGCGAACTTTCAGGTACTGCACACAACCAGAGAAGTCAGACAGAGAAAATGAACTTCGGTGTTGTTAAAACACTCCATTTTGGCGCTGTCTCCTCATAATCGTCTCTCGGAGGGAAAATAATTAATTGAAAAAGAAATTGATACTCAGAAATTTCTAATTAAATTGGTGTTTAATCAAGATGTATTACATGAGCGATTACGGCGCCTCGAACTCTAAGGTCCTGCATAAGTTTGATGCACGTCGATGCGTTGCGGTATTACAACAGATGAAAGAATACGATAATTTAAAGGACTCGAGGCATTAGAAGAATGACGAGGGAGGAGCCTAAATACCACGTAAAAGTCGAGAAGCCAATACGAGCATTGAGAGATTGCCGACTCCTCCTCTGGCTGTAGGCACGTAAGCATTTTACACGTGTCGACAGAATATTTTGTGGGTTTACTTTCGGATGTTGCAGCCTACATCAGCTATCAGTGACTGATATATTTTACTCGACGGACAGAGGGCTTGATCATTCACCTTTGTCCGCAAGGAGGCTGCCTGAAGTAAGCTCTTCCTCCGGTTAGTGCAACCTGTCTCTTGCCATGGCATGGTGTCTGGAATGGGTGAATATATTCTAGACTAACCACGTAGCAGACATTTGACAACGCCGCGCTACCACTCCATTGGTTACATTTCGTTACTATATTTCCGCCGCGAGGACCGTAAATGTAAAGTGTTCACACACAATTCGTTGCGTTGTTTTCAACGGAAATGGGGAATTTCTAATGCTGACCCGTTGCTGCTTGTTCGTCGACGGCATCGTTTAGGGTAGTTCTGCAGACAGAGAATTAAATATTCAATAAACGTTTAAATTCTAAATCTTAAAGTCTTAAAGTCAGCGGTGTGCTGTGGGTCTTCACGTCTAACATATCACCGAGCACGGGATCAAACACTGATCGGTGAAACCTGTCTCATGGCCTGAGCCTGCAATAAATAAATAATTAAATAAACAATTCAATTTGTATAAATGGATCTTATTTTATATTCTAATATCGATTTTAGCTTTTAAATCTCAGTACATCAGCCATTTAAGCAATATACATTTAATATTCGTTTTAAATATGATGTTTCTTATGGTGGAATTTGAACAAGATACTATTTTTCCAAATGAAATTATTTATACTATACCCAAAAACCTGTATTAATGTTTAAAATATTTTATGGAAGTCACCGGACATTCTCAAGAGATGTTTAATTTTTTATTTTCTTCTTTCAGCCTATCAATCATTGCCTACTACGTCATGTCTATACAGACTGATAGTCCATATTGCTTACTCATGGAGTCAAGCGATTCTATGGTTTATATTACTTTCTTCGTAAACAGCATCTTTGTTACAAATGAGATTATAGTTAATAGTAATGTTACTAGTATTAATCATGTTACGTCGAATGAAAATGGGAGACGGGACCGGGGTTCGAACCCGGGACCTTGAGCTCACGGTCCCGTCTCCCATTTTCATTCGACGGCGAACGGGATGGCGCAGTCGGTAGGTGAATAAGCGCGCAAAGCTCAAGGTCCCGGGTTCGAACCCCGGTCCCATCTCCCATTTTCATTCGACGTAACATGATTAATCTGTTACCTGGCGGTGAGGTTCACCGCAATCTAAGAGATTTCTATGTTTGTGAACCAGAAATGGAAAAATACTACCCAAATAAAGTACTTCCTACGGGAGTCGCTTCAGATGAGGAGTTTAGTCTCTACGAGGTCTTTGGGTTTCACAAGTTGAATGAGAATAGTAGACGGGCACGGGTGGCGAACGGGATGGCGCAGTCGGTAGGTGCATGAGCGCTCAAGGTCCCGGGTTCGAACCCCGGTCCCGTCTCCCATTTTCATTCGACGTAACATGATTAATCTGTTACCTGGCGGTGAGGTTCACCGCAATCTAAGAGATTTCTATGTTACTAGTAATTAGAAATAAAAACGAACACCCATATTATTTTTTAAATAAGCCACTTATATTATTAGACATTTGAATGACGTGATTAACATGACAAATTTGTGTGTATTCTGTTGAATGCCATCAATGTTTTTGACATTCTTGTGATATTATAACACCTACAAAATACCTTCAGTACACCCCGTCTCAGAGACCCTTCATCAGAATTGATGGGATGGTCCCTTACTTTCGTAAAGAAAATTAGTTTGTGGTGATCCACGTGGTCACATACAGATTGTGACTGCTATTTTAATAGTAAATTTATTTATATACTACGTCTTCTCTTTCTCTGATAGTCTGTGATAATATTGATTTATATTATTTAAGATGTACAGATTATAATAAAGACAATCAAAATCACAAGTAACTGGTTTATTTCAGGTTTCACATGATGAGTAATACATTTGTATTTTATTTGTCGAACAACGTTTCAAGGCTATGGTTTTGCCTCCTCTTCGGGCTCACAAATGTTCGTATGCAAGTAAAGGGTTGTTGTGAAACATCATGTCACAATCTAAATCATTATTAATAAAGATATTTTATGTCATTCTACTGTTTCGCGTGTTATTACTCATTATGTAATACGTGAAAATAAACCAGTGATTTACCTGTGATTTTGATTGTCTTTAACATAATCTTCGCTTCTTAGATAAATAAATTTACTTTATATTATTTATCTATTTACTTCATTAACATCACCCAGCAGTCATCTTATAGGAAGGCGCTAAGAATCAAATAAAGCTGTTTCCTAAGAATCTAATAGGGTTGTCAATGACCGTCGGAGATATTCTTTCTAAACATTTTGTACCGAAGTAAAGGCATAGTAGTAGAGTTAGAGGCCCTAGTTTGTAGACCACGGTCTAAGACTTCGGTTTTAACAAATTTATGTATTTATTCATTAAATTCCCGATTATGCGACTAATTTATAACCATCTCGATTTATTACTCTCCTTTACCATGATTTGATACAGGTTGAATACAGTAAGTGCATATGATTGTAAAATATGTCACAACTTAAACTCATTTCTTGCTTCGTAAGGGACATCTTGAAGACAAAAATAAGACAACCTCCTACTTGCAGATGTTTCAAGGCCCGTGGAGGAAGAAAATAAAACATTTATTCGCCTGTAACATAAACACGAAGCATAGTTACAATCTGCTCTGAAGGATTGTCATGTTTTTTGACACACTTTTTGAATATTTTTGACACCATGTTTTCAAAATATTCATTATGGTCTGTTACATACCATAACTGTTTTCAAAATGTCTTTCTACTGGTATTGAACTTGGTTGGTAAAAGTTCAAAATTGGTTTCGTAGAAGGGTCCACTTATGGAGAACGTATTATGAATGAGATTAATTGATTTTACAGCCTTCAACTACAATCTGCAAAACTGACTATTTTCAACTGCAGGGAATAAGAAAGATTGCCGACCCTTTGCGTACGGGAACCCTTCTTTCTACCTAGAAGGGATTTGAGAAAACTCTAAAAATATGTCCCTCCCAGAACATTGCGAACACCTTCTTCGTACACTAAGAAAGACAAAATTGTCTGTGTAGAAATTGACTCGTTTGCGCTATCACTTCCCAAACGATTGGCTGAATGTAATGAAACAACCTATGTTACGGCCCTAGGTAATTAATCATTGTTATGTTCTTACTGTGTGTTAATTTGTCTTCGAAGTGTCTAAGGAAATCGGAAGTCGAAACGTTTTTTTTCTAATATGCGAGTGACTTTTATGTGCTTCTTTCACTATTTTTTACTGTCTTAATTTTTTTTTAAAAAAAGAAGGCAGTAGTGCCGCAATTTTTTCAAGATTAATTCAAACATTATATATATATATATATATATATATATATATATATATATATATATATATATATATANACGTACAAGTATATGAATATGATTACATATATTGTGGAAGTTGCCAATCCACGTAGCAAGAGAAACACGACAAAGAGAGAAAAACGTGTTCCTTGGAGAACGCCTATCTTTTGTTTTTATTGTTGTTTCAAAGGAACTCCAGAGCGTATCTTGAGTTATTCGAATCAAGGAGGCTACACACAGGAGTGGAAACTTCTTCAGTTACGGATAGGGTTCGATATGTACGAAAAAAATCGTCAGTTGGGAAGTACGATCCCGTCATCAGCGCCGTCAGACGGTGATTTTGGAACTAATTCAACGGGTTTAAAAAGATCCGATTCCCTTCACATAAAACTACACAAAACTTAAAAAATAGCCAGGAATATAACTCTTTAACCACGAAGGGGTTATAAACTTCACTGTAAGGAAAATGTAAATGTAAACAGTAATATAGTCTCCCTGGTTACAATACACACATAGGATAAAGGGAATCGGATCTTTTTAAACCAGTTGAATTAGTTCCAAAATCACCGTGTGACGGCGCTGATGAGGGGTTCGAACTATTCAACTCGACGTTTTTCGTACATACCCCACTGCTTAAGTTTCTTCTCCTGTACACAGACTCCTTGATTCGAATATACACAATTTGAGCCTCTCTCCTCTCTTTCATTGACGTCAGAGTAACAAAAGACAAGAGGGTTTCAAGGAGAGCGTACGGCCTTTTGACTCACGTGATCGCAGGTTGTTTCAGAGTTGCGGGGAGGGAGTTTCGTGAGGGTCGGGGTATGAGGCGATGGCGGAGTTACGCCGAGTCGTAAACTCTGCAAGCAGCGAGAAAATACTGTTACTCGGAAGGAAGGTGGTGAGCAGACAGGCAAGACTCGTGGGTCGAGTTTACAAGGGTCACGCCGATGTAGAGCACACGTTAACAGAGGACCAGAAGCAACACACACACATCCATCCCACGGCCACTTGTCGGATAATTTCCTTATCTCTCTTCATTCACTTTTTATATTCATGCCTCTTCGTATCTCACATCACTTCAGGGTTGCCAATTTGGAAATATAAAATTAGCGCCTTTCGCTCATAAAATGTCAACTTAGTTAGGGCTTACTGGTGTAATTTGAATTTGAAGCAAAAAAGTATAGTAAACTCAGGGGGTGTAATATAAAGTACTCGGCTAAGAATTATATAGAAACAGTAAAACTTCATTATACTTCGGTTTCGACTTACGACACACTGAAACGATATCTCTCATTTGTCAATAAATTGTTTATTACCCTGAATATATGTTGGAAAACAGTATTTGAACTGAAGCGTAAAATGTAGACTGTTCATCCGTAAGAGATCGTAAGTCTTAAATTATTTATTTACGTTCGACAAATGTATCACTTGCTGGGGTAGAAAACACTTCTTGAGCAATTGATTTCACTAGAGGTGAACTGACTGATGCAAATTTTCTCTTAAAATAAATTTACCCATCTTGACTAATATGATGTGCTATTTGAGTCATTTCCTCTAGTTTTGACTATTGAAATAAACGTCCACAAAATACAGATAGGTCCAATAGGGCCGGAAAGGAAGCAGTACGCGTCACCAGCCTGGTAGAGAATAGTAACATTATTTCCGATTTGCCGGTAAAATACCGACCAGTTGGAATCCTACATCACTTTCTCTCCTGTAATTATTACTTCCTCACACAATTACATTTCATCCGATCAGATAAAAATTACGTACGAATGTTTTTTTATGCCATCAACATGGCTTCGTATTGTCAATACTGTCCTCACCATACTCTGTTAATTACGTTCCTTGCTTGGCGAAAAAAATGCAAATGATTACATAAGGGAACATTTGTGTGTACACACGTAGAGTTATGCATATATTTATTCCGTATACATCCACGTAGACAATATATTTGAAACTTTCAGCTACGTGAAAACTGCCATGCGTCGAGAATCGAACCCACGACTCTGCTTTCATCAGAAGGGTGTAAACCACTACTCTACCAGTCTTCTTCACCATTTTCAATCGTACAACATCCCGGTATTATACCTGAGTGGAAATAGTGTACAGTTATGGAAGGTGAAAGTGTGGTACAGTGTTTAACACCTCTCGTAGTCATTTTCACCTAGCCCAAAGTTATGACAAACATGGAGAGTGTCTTCTGGATTGTATACTAACATGTTCATATTTTATTAATTTTGAATCTTACCTGTTTTTTACGGCATTTAAGTCTAAGTCAAAACAACTTGACAGTCCAATTTTCAATCGTTTCCGTTGAGCAGTTTTTTAAGAAAATCATAAGAAACAAATATTAACCGCTCAAATCGTGGAAAGGTAATATTACCTAGAAAAAAAGAACCCACCGGAAACATGTTTGCCGTAGGATACTTATGGGATTCGGACTGCACCAAAATATGTATTTTATCGCTTTTTTATATTATCCAACAGATTATCCTAAGTAATATTGTACTGGATTTTCTCTCCACTAGTGATCATTACTTTACCAAGACTTTTAACAGTTCATTTTTATTGATGTAATTAAAAGTGAAGTATAACATGGGTTTGAACTTGACTTAAAGTTTAAAGAGAGTTATTCGTGAATGGGGTATTCGAAAAAAAATGAGAGAAAATTTTCAGACGTGAGGCAGAAAAATACAACTTAAGAAAAATTATACAGCACATTATTACCGCGCACTGTTTTTTGAAATCGTTGTTCGGAATGCTAAAATTTCAAGCAAATCTTTAATTATGGGAGTGGTTTTTACGTAAGTGACAACTTGTATCATTTGTACGAAAACTGCAAATCAGTTATCTGACAGGGTGAGGAATACTGCAATTTTCCTCCCGAATGATTAGTGAACGAGGGTGATCCGCCAAACATACTGAGGCACAGACATCTGTCTATGTCAAAGCACAGAAAACGATCGCGACTGCAGAAAGATTCTGGGAATAAGTGAGAACATAGCGAGATTGAATTAATCAAATAACAAAGAGGAGGAGGAGGAGGGAGCGAGAATCCCCCTGCACTGTGAAAGAACAATGGTGAAATCGACTGATGATTCTGACGATTACGTCAGTGGTTCAGTATAACAAAACACACCATTCGGGAGAAATGCTCGAGACGAATTTTGAATCAGTCGTTTGTTCAAGGGTCTCCAAATGCAAGAGGAAAATCACAAAGGTCATGTTCCTTATGAATTACTGATGATGCACCGTTCTTCGAAACAGGAAAATCGACCTTTGAGAGAATGCTTCAATTTCCTGCCGAGTATCGTGAATCACGGATATGTTGAGCGTGGAATTTCCAACGTAGTGTTGCATATTCTCTTCCCGCCAAAAACATCCGAAGTGTCGAAGTAATTATAAATACATCAATAGATTTATTGTCAAGAAAGCAGAACAAACTGCGTTTGCTCATGAGGAGGACAAAAAAATAATTTACTCTCCGGAAAAAAGCTAGGACCATCCCATCAATTCTGATCAAGGGCCCTAAGGCAGAGGCGGATTAAAAATTTCAGCAAACTCCTAGATAAGATAAAACGTTGTCTACGTGTTATAATTTCAATAGAATATCAACAAATTTGAATTTAACACAAAACAAGTACATATTATATTACACGTATAAATACGTATTACAAGTATAAATAAATAATTAACATTAGCTAAACACTTGTGATTAAATCTCACGGAAAATTGAATGCAACTGACATCCCATATGATAATATGATAACATGAACGTTTATTTTCATTTTTTAATATGGTAGAATACTACAATTTCATATTTAACATTAACAATGTAAAATTGTTATCAGCGAAGTTACGATTCGTAAATGATTATATACAATGGAGCATTGCGTAACTCACGTAAAAATATCTACAAATATTGTTTATTACTTAGTAGACGCATCAGTGTTGTCATTTGTGAGAAGTGTTTTTTTTTAAGTATGTTACTTGCGTACTCGAGTCAAATAGCTTCTGTTCATGACGTCATTCCTTAATGCTGTTATCTCGGAAGAGAAAACACGGAAGATGAAACGGTAGGATCTAATGGGACATATCTATTAATGTTTATAAAGTAAGATACTTCATATGCATGATTTATTCTGTCCGGCGACGCAAAAAAGGGAACAAAATTTTTCAGGAATTTTTTCCGTAGTAATGAATTGAAAAATTTTGGATCTCGATCCATTACTTGTATGATGCGAAAGAGATGAGACTTTTCTACATCATCATAGGAATAATTTTGCTCTGATATGCATTACAGTGCGATGGGTATAGCTGCACATTGCGGGCATTGCACGGGCATGTGAGGGGCATCTCCCTGTCCCTCGCTGAGAGAGAATGGCCGGACGTGCAATTGTGGAGGACAGCTATTGCGTTTAGTCGCTTTCTCATAGCTATGACAACACTGCTGTTGTCTCGTGTTCGATTATGTCAGGAAAACGGAAAAGTATCTCGAGCAAGTTTTCCTCGCTAGACGTTATCGAATATATTGCAATTCTCCATTTATAAATTCAGTATATTGAATTTAATATTTAATAATATTTGTAGATATTGATATCCGTTAATCGAAGATATTGTAGCTGCTCTGCCAAATGAGTAGTTGTGTTCCAAAGTTTGAACTTCTGCTTTATATCCAAGCGGTTTGGAGAGTGGTATTACTCGAAAAAAACAATTCAGCGGTGGTGTAGTGGTAGCGTCTTCGCTTCTGTTTGCAGTAGAGCGCGGGTTCAAAAACTGGGTGCGTTTTTCAGCTGAGGTTTCCCTCATCTACTCCAGACAGATGTTGGTTCGGCAACACAAATCTCTCCTTCCCATGTCCAACGGTTAGGTGGAAGAGCAGATCTCATGGCCTGAACCTTGCCAAAAGGTATAAAATAAATAAATAATAAATATGTACTACCTCCCCCAGCTACGTTGCCCACGGTTGCCGGTAGCATTCGTCAAGGGCAAACAACCGGTCACCTCTGCACTTCATGGTGATTTATCGTGTTATAACGGAGCGTACGAATCTATTTTTATACATACCTTTAAAGGAAAATGATTTATGATTTATAGGCTCTTTACAGCTAAGAACTAGTGCAAGTTCCCTCTCCCCATTGTTATATTACATTTATTATTATATTACACTTATTGTTATATTATTTTAACATGGGGGTACACGAGCAACCGGAATTATATGAATAAAATATCACAATAATTCAAAATCGTATGTATCGATAACTGTTTAATATCCTGATAATATTCTTTTGGAACGTAACCATTATTTGCCTTCGTATTGAGCTGTTGAGAAAACTGAGTTAATGTCGACGTCTATTCACGATGATAATGATATTCCAGACGGTAATATATGATCGTCTATTCAAGGCGTACATGGATTTGTCGATGAGCTGTCGAGGGAACAGATTTGGTGTCATGTGCGCAGAATAGCCTTATAAATGAATTCTTTATCGGTAATAAGTGCATACACCACAAATAGTACAGGACACTCGCATAATTTTTGTACTTTATGTAGATTAAGTTCTTGTTAGCTAAGGTAATCGTTGTAGATCCACTTTTCTACGTATGCTTTACTGAACTTGAAAGTAGGAATTCACTATAAAATTGAAACCTAAAAAATAAGATAAATTTGAACTTTAATGTAATAGTTTATTCACATGAGAAAAAAATTTCTGGGTTTACAACAGCCATATTTATGAAACCCTCCCTGTATTCGACGTAATAAAACTAATATACACTGAAATAAAACTGATGTAAATTAGCTGAATATTTCTATATCTTTAGATTGTTGTCATTTCAATGATTTTATGGGAACTGTGTTTAGGCTAAGATTAAAAGTGTACTTTTATTGGCCCAGTCGCCAAAGATATGAAGGTATATAAAAAAAATTCTCCAATGATTACATTTTCCCCAGGGTTTATTCAAACGAACATGATATATGGCATATTGTGTGCGTTTTTGATTTGAATAAACCAGCCATCGATTGGAAATTGCTTGAGTTATTGTATTAATCATGTTACGTTGAATGAAAATGGGAGACGGGACCGGGGTTCGAATGAGAATGGTAGACGGGCCCGGGTGGCGAACGGGATGGCGCAGTCTGTAGGCGCATGAGCGCGCAAAGCTCAAGGTCCCGGGTTCGAACCCCGGTCCCGTCTCCCATTTTCATTCGACGTAACATGATTAATCTGTTACCTGGCGGTGAGGTTCACCGCAATCTAAGAGATTTCTATGAGTTATTGTAATTTCAAAACCATCCATCTCTACTTTGTTGTCTGTGTAATTCTCCGCTCCTCTGTATGAGAGACCTGGAAACTGTATTCGAATATCGTTATTAAAACAAATAAAAGAATAAACCATTATCTACGAACTAATTAGGTAAAGTTAGGTCCTTGTGACGCTAATTTTTGAAAGTCTTTCTCTTGGATTTGTACGACTCTTACGGAAAGCCTCCGGAGGGACGGTTTAAAAAATAAATTTCCATGTCATTTCTAAGAAAATTGATATAAAAAACTTTCGCGACGTTAATATAAAAAAGAACATTATCAAATTTGCTTTGTCTATCCGGACAGTTAAGAATGTTATGAAACGAAACTCGCAAAACTCGAGAATTCTAGTCAAACTAGAGACAGTTCTTAAAAATTGTCTCTAATCAAATGGTATAATTAATGTTTCGTAGCTTTTAATACATCACAATTCATGAATTACTGTTCTAATGCCTTTTTTGATTTAAATAGAATAGATAACATTCATAATTTTTCATAAATGGTTGTGTGTTTGCGTAGAGCTGGCTTGTACTACCTTAAATGTATAGAGATATATAAAGGAAAAATATGCAACGTGTTTGAGCAATGAGCTATGGCCTTCTCCGGATCCTCGCTCGCAGTAGTGGTAACAGTAAAAAATGAATGTTAAGTAGTTTTTTTAGAGAAAATGTACCTTAACTAAAGTGACATGAACGGGAATGCAATATGTTTGTTTTGATTGCGAAATAGTAGCATTAAATTAATTTTTCCTTTGCGTGGTCATGTGCAGTTTGTAACTGCTCTCTTGACAGTAAATTATTGATATATTTATTTATTTATTTATTGTCAGTCTAACTGACGTGATGTTGGTACAGAGCTTGTATGCAGTGTAGCCAACGTTTTCTACTGAACCATCGTCCAGAAGAGTAATGATAATTGTACCCCGCGTTATGTTGGCAATACTTTCGGATATCTTAAATCTATAGCCAACATCAACATTAATTCAATTGACTTTCTATTGTTGCGCTACTCTATTCTTTCTTCATCGATCTTGTGGAACGAATATTATCTGGTACCTTGGTTTGTTGTGTCATTAATTTGTATTTTTTAATATTTTAATTACGTCTGTAGAATCATAATTATTGAATAAAATGACCTTATTACACAGACTGGCTTATAAACTATTAAGGAGACATTCCCACTGTGGGTCATGATCAGGCAAGCAATGAAACCCAATCATTGCGACGGTTTTATATTGGGAAAAGAGAAAGCACATAAATCAAAATCACAGAATACAGAATACAAGGGTCATATACAAAATCTAGGTATAAGACAGAGAGATGGCAACAATACATATAATATTTACCAGCGGCAAGGGATCAACGGAATGTCAAAAGTAAGTATAAAAAGTATGAAAAAATCTCAGAACCCACATGATTGTCTGCACTGAGTCGAAACGTTGTGTAATCTCGTTAATAGTTTATAAACTGTGTCATAAGGTCGTCTTATTTAATAACTGTATTTTTAAAGGGAAATAGTCGCTTTTGTGACTACTATTAATTATAGGAAATTTCAGATAGTTTATTTATCAGTTTGCTTCAATGATGTTGGCAATTCGAGTTAGGCAGACATGTTGAGTTGCTTTCGGCAAAGTTGCATGGCTTTGAGTATACAATGGCCACTATCCTCTGTGGTCACCTTTGACGGTCATTGCGAAGCACGCGACTGCTGATCGATGCGGTCGCGAAGGTGAACTGCTTGGGGATTCGTTCTTTGCCTGCGGTGAAAGTTTGATGATGGAATCGTGGACCGGTTTCCTGATCATTCTGGTCGCGGTGGCCAAGTGGTAGTACATCTGCGATATTTTAGATTAGACTGTATTGCACTTTCAGAGTTGATCTTTCGTCCAAAATCGTAAACAGCATGGTACATTTCTTTTCATCTGTTCTATTAATTTCTCTTCCTCTCTTCTTCCACCACACGACTCTACCCTCATCATATTGTGGGTAATTTATATACGTTGAATATATTCAAATAAACATGTCCTTGGGAAACGAATAATAAAATTGTCTTAAAATCCGTTATCATACTTTCTATATGTGATTGACGTTTAGTAAGTTCCTGAAAGTCGATAAGGACGATATAGAATATTTGCCGAGAACAACATTATCACACGTAAATCGTGGTGTGAAATACCATTTTTATAATAACTAATTGTGCATGAACGTATCTTCTGTGATTCTGACATGACTGCGGTAAAATATAAATGAGGACGAGAAACATCTCGGTGTACAATATTTGCTGGAATAAAAATTTCCTATAACTACTTTCTCATAAATTAGATACGTTTATATCTTACCTATGTTGCTTGGTGTTTCACATATCACCCACAATTTAGAGGTAATTTTGTTTTAAGGATTTCAAAGATATTAATAAAAAATTAATAACGGAGGTTTCCTTCTTTGTTTATCCTTCGTTTAGCGGGTTGCTTAAACACGCCTGTAGGATTTTTTCTTTTCCAACAGTTAAGTAATTACTGAAGAGATACTGGAAGGAAACCCTACACACGAAATATTTAGAACGTAATAGTTACAGGCTGCAATTAAATATTTCCTTTAATTTAGGAGGAAATATGAACCCGTCCCACATTCAAACATGGAATGAATCTCACTAAGAGATCATCTATAAACGACGTTCGCCAAAATGGGCAATTCCCCTTCCCTCCTCCCTTCGTAAAAAGTTGTCATAAAAGACGAGACTCTCCTCTCAGTGAACGTCTTAAATTTAACAAGAACTACCCTGGTTTGAGAAGAAAAAAATTAAATATTTTTGTAATTAGTTGAAATATTTATTATTATTGATTTTATGTAATTTGAATATTGCTCGTATATAACGTATAAATTGAATATTTTTTTAATATATGCAATTAATTTCACTCCATGTACCTGCAAGATAAACTTGATGAAAAATTATACTTGATTATTGCAATTTTTGTGAACTTGAATATCTATAATATAATAATATGAGACTCCACGAATATACAAATCTTTGTGACCCCCACATCCTGTGTTATGTCGTACATCAACGTAACGCTGAATGCGACTCTTCCCACCACCTCCTCAAAGCGATCGTATTTTAGGGACGAACCGTAATGTCGATGGAGATAAAGTCTCCAAATTTCAATTTGAATTCGATTGAATGGAAACTGACGCGGATTATACATGTAAATTGTCTTTAAAATTACTGTTGACAAGGAATAGAAAAAACAGTTCAGAAATGTTTTATATGTAATGAAGAGTGAGACGACACATGTCCGGAATGTTCCATTGCCCAGCATGTAGTGCAGACAGATTCTGACAGGGCGTATTTCATCTGTGCTTTGAGAGAATGAGAACAGTAGCAAAACAAGAATGATACTAAAAATTTATGTTAAAATACCTAAATTGTTAGAAAAGATTATGCAAGAGAAAGGCATTCTGCAAAAGGAACAAAACATTAACAATACAAACTATTAAGATAATACACCACTACTGAAACTCTAATTTCAATTGGAAGTAGAGAACGGAGTAATTAACGCAACGCCATAAAGGTACCAACCAGACGAAACGCACGGAATGGTACCTGTTGTATTTTTGTTTTGCAGAGCTATTTGTGAGGTGCGTGCAACCATCCCTATTCTCAATTAAAACCATACATACGTGCATTAATTTTTATTTTTTATTATGATTTCTTGACAAATACTAGACCTTATATATATATATATATATATATATATATATATATATATATATATATATATATATATATATANAAACAAAAATTAATTAGCAATATAAAAACTGCGCTGAGAATTGGATGAAAACTGCTGCACTGCCACCCCAATGATATAGATCACAGTTACCCCGTCCTCGTATTCTTAAAGTGGCGAGGTGTCTTGCGTCCATGTGACAACATGATGCATTCATGACATCGTATTTGCCTCATGTTACACGAAGTTTTCATGCTGTTGCGTGCTCATGACATGACAAAACACGATAATGTGAGGCGACATCAAACGGCATGTAAATATGTGTCATCACTAACCTTTGATCTTGGAAAGTAGGTGATGTTTTGATAAAACATTAAAACCGTTCTTTCATACAAAAAAATTGTATTGCACTCTAAAAAAAATAGAATTGTTATTATTTTCAAATGTTAAATCCCTGATATTAAATAACGGATGATTTTTTTCGTGTATATTTATTTCCACGACATTCCCCCCCCCCCTCACGACGCTCGTGTGCTATTTGTGTTTTTTCTAGAAATGTTTATATCCTAATTCATCATTAATGAAGTTTTTCTTTATTGCTGTCTTTTATTAAGTTTACTTAATCATTTCTCTTCTCTTACCTTTTATAACATGGGAAAGAGCGACCCTTGTTGCTTTAGTTGGAGTACACCCCTGTCTATCATACCTCCAGAGTAGTATCTAGGAGGTGCGGCAGGAAGGGTACGCGGTACTCTATAAGTACCTCAGTCAAAACAAAGAAGTGATATCTCATCCTCTATCTCTATTCTCTTCAATAGTAGTAAACAGGAGTGAAAATGAACATTTCGGAGGAGAAAAAATGTTTCGGTAATTATTGATCATAAAGATTTAGAGCATTGAACTGGAAAATAAATTAAAAACCTTCTGTAATAAAAATTACCTATTTATTTCTAATTGCAGTTTATTAATGAGGTTTTTTTGATAGTTGATGAAAAACAGATTGCAATTGAAATTCTAATTTTAAAGCGAGTAGAAAAGACGAAATTATTTAATTATGTATGAGCTCTTTTACACGTAAATAATGAAATAAGCTTCTCTGTTCGTGTTCTGTGATTTAATAAAATATTCATATGAATTTGAACTGTGGAATTCAACGCATAAAGGTTAAAAATAATCATATTGCTTAAAAATTTATAACCTTAGATGCGTGCAAAATAGTCATACCTCACAAATGAAAAAAACATAGGAATAATTTATTACACTTTTAGTATGGAAAGTTAAGTGCAAGCAGCTGCATAAAATAATTAATCATGAAATATATTATCTCGAAAAACACGCCACATCATAGCTACGAACTACAACTAATTATTCCGAAAGAATAAACATGTTAGAAACAGTTTTGAACATTCATCTTTCCCTGAACTTGGAGTGTGTACTAGAATACAGACGAAGTCGCAAATACATGACAAAGAAACCTTTCAAAGCGGGCACAAAACGAGAAAAAGACGAAAAAACTTCGTGACCCATATTGAAGAAGTCTGCGACACTTTCGGTCGTAACTTACCTTTGCCGTCTCCGCCCTCACCATCAGTGCAGGGGTGGCCGTCCACCCCCCCCCCTTTCCCCCATCTCCCTCCATGAAGGTATTTCCTCCAGTCGCGGCTTCAACGAACTCTCCCCAACCGCCCAAACCCCCGCAGCTGCTGTCTCCGCGACAGCCCTTCATTTCGGATGCGGCTTCGCGTCGTCATTTGTCAATACGTCCTCCCTTCCCCTCCCCCTCAAACCATTCCACGGGCCGCTTCGTACCGCGAGCGCCAGGCCTCGCCACAGGCGTCGACGCAGTCAGCTGTCAACAGATGTCGTTACTGTCCCCAAGGCCGCCATCTGAGACGTTGACAAAACACGTCGTTCATTTCCCTCTTGGTCTTGCTTATCGCCACACTCAAGAATTCCAACATTTTTATCCCTTATAAGCAACTTCGCTGTTAAGGTAGGAGCTGTCAAGAAAATGGACTGAGAAAGAAACGAAAGAGGGATGTTAAATGTGTGAAAATGAATGAACTCAGTGGAGATAATTTCGAGCCATTTCTGTGTAAACATTCGAGTTCTGAAATGCTAACAAGAGACAAATCGGACTACTTGAAATATTTGTGACGAATCCGTTCGAAAAAACCCCGAATATCTTGCTGTAAATGTCGTGAGTTTGACAGCCACAGGTTGCGAGTTACATTTATGTATAAGGCGTTGATATTTGTGGGACAAAATAGATGAAAGTTAACAAGAAAATAACCCTAACTGACCCAATCTTCGTATAGTGACAACATATGGTGGCAATGGTTGTGTTAACCTATGGTTTAGATCGTATTTTCTATGCTCTCTCTAAAATGTATAAACATTCGAAATCTTAAAGAAACATTTTTTTGACATAAATTTAAAGTGTCAAAATTACTCCCTTAATTACTGATTTATGAATTCTCCTTGAAGAGTTATTGTCAAGTAATATGTCATGCCTATACGTCTGAGAGAAAGCTACAGTTCGAATTTTGTTAGCTTACTAATGATTTAGGGAAATGTAACTATTTATCGCTCTTTCTCTGTTGACTGGTAGTGCTCTGTGATCTTTTATGAACTAATAAAGAAAGTACTCTCTAGAAATAATATATCGTAAACTTAAAATATTCTTCTTATTTTATTAAGAATGAATATATCTCGTGCGCATGATTATTAGAAGTAGTACAGTATTGCATTTTTAAACGTATACGAATTTAGCACATTTAAGTCACAGACATGATTTCTACCATGTCAAGGCAGATGACTGTAAAATATATATTTGTATTATAAAAATTGGTTGAATATTCGTATGGTAGATATAGCCCTACCACACAAAGTCACAAAAACATTGCCTCAGAGCTATGAATACCATCAATTGTAATTTTGCATACCAGTTTGCATGTCGCCCATCTTTTTTATACTTCGGATATGACTGTTGAAAAGCAAGAATTTTATAATGGAAAAACGTCTCGAATAATTTGAAGTACATGTAATGTATTCTGCTGTATTTCAAAAATATTAATATATCAACATAACTTGTAACATTTTAATACCGTACCATTCATATACATTATAATTCCGATACTTACTCATACATTACGTTATACAAACTAAGAGAAGTCGTAACGAAAGAATAACGTACACATCACATGTATTATATCTTACACTGTTCATAAATTGTAATAATATCATTATTAAATAGTTTGTTATTCATGAAGGTATCGAATAGTTATGAAAATTATATCATTCTAATGTATTTTCAAAGTAATTATTTTTATTATCTTCAAGTACTTCAGGATTTCTTAGATTTTCTTCATTCTGTTAGTGGCATATGATACCTTGTCTCTATGTTTTAAAATAGTTTCCAGAATATATTTAGTTACAACATTTTGTTCTCGAGTAGTCGATGTAACAAATTCACACTTCGCGAGGATCGAAACAGAACGAGAAAAGTAAAATAAATCACTAGAAATAACCAAATACACAAACATATAATTTCACAGTTTCGTACATTTTCAAATTTATTTCCACTGGTTTTCAATTTTATGGGAAAGTTAAAATGTACTTCATATTGAATTGCTTTCACTCTGCCTTATCGTAACATGGACTGCCAAAATATAGTAAATGCAGATGCAACGAATTTAATCATGTCCAGTTGCACTGATTTTTAATAATAAAAATACCATTCGGTGGATAAAATGTGAGTGGGTTGCCTCCGATCGCAATCTGACAGGCGGTGCCTGTGCGGTCCCGTGCTAAAATGGAGGCCACATTTCGGCGAGAACATCTAGAGAATAAATGAAACGCGGCGACCAATCGCCATCAGCAGATATTCAGTCGTTCTGCCTACGCTACCTACTTCCCTCCCCCCTCACATCTCATCTCCCACTCCACGGAGTAAACAGCTGAGAGTCGCCAAGCGCCGCTATTTTGTGAATTGGACGCGAATGTCAATCATTCGTTGTAACATGGAAAAGGATTGGCATTCAGTGCTTTAGCTTTGAAATTAGTACTTACGTAATGGAAAAAAATGTGATATAAAATGAAAAAATTAAAATTCAACCGTGAAGAAAAAGGAGTAATAAAAATAATTCAGCATTGGAACCCCGTGCCTACGCAAATCGTAACCTTGAATTATGATTTTTTATTAAAAAACTTACATATGTTGGAAAGTTTTGTAATAGTCATACTTACAAGTTCTAACTATTAATTGAGGTTCTAAATCAGCGATGTCTAATTAGCGACGTTCGGGTTCGCATGAGGTTTACAAACCTTATTAATATTATCCAGTCAGAATTAATATTTGGCGTAGCATGTCCGGTGAGAGAAAATAGTAAATAGTGTTCGAAATTACCCCATCGTACATTACGATACGAAAACATTTTATCGTAATATTAAATATTTTAAATACTTTTTAAAACTAAAGAAAACTAAAGAACCTTTTAAAATTAAATATTATATTTAATTATCCTGTTTGAAATAACATATTTTTTAAAATGAGAGTCAAAATATCACGTTACAAATAAATAAATTAATATGACCCATTAGTTTTATTCGTCGGGCAACATTATGCCAAACCCCATTTAGTACTGGCGCCCGTTGAATCAAAAACGTATTGAAAATGGCCCGAGGGCGAAGATACGTTGGACACCGCTGCTGTAAATCTTTTTCCATTAACGCTTAGCAGTGCAGGCTAATGAATTATGTGCAACTAATTATCAAGCCCCTCACTCATTCTCCTGATCTCTTCGTTCATCACTGAAGCAACTATTTCGTTTTAACTCCTCACAATAAATTCCACGCTTAAATTTATTGCCTAATAATTATATTTGTTCTTCAGTTGAGTATAGATCAGCAGCTGTGTGTACAAAAATATACAAATTATAAACGATGTAACTGGTGTATTATGTCCTAGCAAACAACGGAGAGACATAATAAAAGTAATGCGTTACACAATAAAATAACTACTCCAACCTTTAAAATAAATGGAAGTGTAGTGATATCAGGCTAGAACGGACATTATGTATCGACGTCCAGTATTTTGAAGGTGGATGTATTTGCGCTTGTAAAAAATGTATACAAACATATTTGTAAATTAACAGTACAATTCTACTTACAATAACTTGCGTTCATTTGCTTAGTTCCTACATTTTCTTCAAATCACAGGTCTATAGTCAAAATCCTATCAACTGTAACTGTACTCGGAAGTCGTGTTTATTTGCTTCGAGAAATAGACCTCAAGAAGAAGAAGAAAAAAACACGAACCGAAATGCATTGTTTAGTAGTGTATTGTGTATTGGTCGCAGTAAATTACTCCGTTGTCCTCAACGTGGTCATTGACAGTTTATTGTAGCTTTCTTGGCATTAAATTATTTATTCGTTTATTTGTTTATTGTCAGTCTAACTGGTTTGATATTGGTACAGAGCTAGCATTCAATGTAGCCAACGCTTTTTCTTCGCTATCGTCCAAAAGAGTCATGATGTTTGTACCTCGCGTTATGTTGGCATGACATTCGAATCTCTAAAAACCTAAATCCATCACCAACTTCGGCTATCAATTCAATTCACTTGTTCTTGTGGCACTATTCTGTTCTTTCTGCATGGAGCGTGTGGAACGAAAATTGCCTTGTCTTTGTTTGTTGTGAATTTCAAATAGTCACTTTTGTGAATAATATAAATGATAATTTGGATAGTCTTGAATTCGTAGAAGTTGGTAATTCGTGGTATGCATTCACATTTTCCGCAAAGTTACATGACGTAGAGTATAGGTGCGTTGAAGTTAGAATTTCTTATCGTAAACCAGTTATTTACCTAGGATATAATGTACTTGTCCAGACAGTCATCTCGAAAGGGGTTGTTCAAGTACATTGTTTCGTGGGCGAGAGAAACGTTCGGATCGGAATACTTTGCGGAATACTACTCCTTGTTCCCATTGCTCTGTATCCTACTGATTCGTGCAATTTCATTCCCTTCGACGTCGCATAGTGATGGATTGGTTCGGATGCTCAACTACGCAGCCAGTGAGCACTGCGAAGTGGGTACGGGTCCCAGTTGTTGTGGAGGGCGTGGCTCGTATCGTAACACAGAACGATACGTAACGGTAAATAAAGTGAATACTTGGCGCTGGCTTCTGATTGGTTGATCTTTCCCTCATCTTCACCAGTCGTGATTCTTTCATAAAAGATCAGATGCTGATTTGGCATGAACACCAGTACTGTTGCAACTTGGCTTTCAAATTCCTGCGTAAAGCCAACAGCACCCGTTTCTAGGATCGAAATGAAAACTATCCTATAATTTTGGGCTATTTTTGGGCTAATTTTGTACCACATTTAAACGAGTATCGTTAAGTGGGTACCGCTGACACAGCGATACTCGTTTTGGTACTTTCTGTGCTAGCCCAAAATTTTTAAATATTGTACAATACTAGTCAGATAATAGCCCAAAATTATAGGACAGTTTTCATTTCGATTCTAGAAATGGTTGCCGCTAACTATACGCAGGTTTATTGAGAATGCATGGTAAGGTACGACTGGAAGTAAAACATTTTGTTGCAAAATTTGGAAGAATAGTTGGTCACGTTAATGCTTTCGTGTTTCTGTCTTTCACCAAACGACATAATATTCTTCTTGAGTTTTGTTATCGTTGGTTTTACTCATACATTTTTCACGTCTCTTAGAGTACATTTACTAAAACATCTTTTCGCATTTTCTCGAACTCTGAACAACAAAAAAACAGAGAATAATATTTACGTAATGAAGTTGTGTTGAATACGATTGGCATATAATAATGTTATTAGTGACTATTTTGTTTTATTTTACACATGTTGACATTCGCGACTTTATTACGGGAAATTTTCAATACATCTCTTTTAATTATGAGATATTTAATACATTAATAATTTTTTTAAGGTCAAATGAATTATTCTAATATAAATTATAAATGGAAACAGGGCTTTTTAAAACATTTCTACTTCTACAAAAATACTTTGTTCATCGCAGAACTAATTAAACTTCTTTTTTTATAAATTAATTTAAAAAGTATAGAACTGTTCTCGCTTTTCGTATACCTGGCGATAGCCGAACAGGCCACTATGTTGGCAGGTCATTAATTCAATGCATTATTGACTTATGCTGATACATGATGTATAATTTAATTTGGAAAACCTCAATAGTTTAAAATTGTAGTATCACCTTAAAACATTTGTCAACGCCAATATAAAAACTACCAATGTTTTGTATCTTGATGTTAATAAAATTCGCTTATAAATTTCAAAAAATATAATTTCACAGCTGTTATTCAAAATATTTGGGACTGTTATTTCTTGATAAATTTAATCATTAATGTATTTAAGCATATCATTAATTAATTATCTAAATAAAAATTAAGAATGTAATAAATGGCCACAAGGCCAATGAAATAATTTACTCCCCTCAAGCAAACGAAAATAAAAATTGAAGTTTAATTATGATTTTGCTCTTTGGAACACATCCATGAGAAAAATGAACCACGAAAAATGCAAACTACGCGCATCACTTGGTGTTCCTATCTCCGTCCTTGGTTGTACAACTGCATCTACCACTATTGGTTCATCAACGACGAATGGATTTTGCTCTCCCCTTACTTTTCTACTACACATAGGAAGTTCGGTTGACTAAATGCTGGCGTCGCTGTTGCGTCGCATTGGTCGCTCCAACTATACTGCTGCACACAATGCTCTCCTCCACCCTCTCCAATAATTCGTGGCGCTGTTCTTGCAATGTGCCAAACAAAATTGGCCCCAACCGTCACTCACAATGCCTCATTATCACTCAACCCTCTTTCTCCTCCTTTTTTTTCTCTTCTTCCTCCGATCCCCTCCCCTCGTTTTTTTTATATTTGTGTTCGACGACTGCAGTGTTGGTACACAGAGGCCATTAAGCTCCGGGATATCTCCGTGTTGGGGTCGGTGAGTTTTGGCAAATGGCGTCTGAAATTCGCCGCTTTGCGAAATGTGCGCGGCGACGATTCAGCAAACATTCAATTGTTCGGGTAAAACGGTAGGACGGGAAGTTCACATTACTCCCCGCAGTGAGTAAACGGCTAATTTAACAGACCACCAAGAGACCCGGACTTGGCGTTGATGAGATTATGAACTCTGCGCAGGGTATGAACGATTACCCCCTGCATTTAAAGAAATTTACATTGGTTTATTTCAGTAGAATACATTTGTTTGTATGATCCGCAATTCATTGGAAGAGATTTGATTTAATTCTATATAAATCAATTTTTGCCTCCTTCATTTTGTATTTTTTCAAATAAATTTTTA
The DNA here is from genome assembly GCA_002313205.1 of Laupala kohalensis. Taxonomy (NCBI): domain Eukaryota; kingdom Metazoa; phylum Arthropoda; class Insecta; order Orthoptera; family Trigonidiidae; genus Laupala; species Laupala kohalensis. The sequence continues at coordinate 195,063 of NNCF01129419.1, forward strand.
ATTGATTGGTTCCTTTTACTGCACAAAATATGCGCAGGACTTTTTTAGACATTTCTGCTAAAATTCTCTCCCAATAAATTTTTAACAATTATGTTTTAAAACACTCTCCATACATGATTCACAATATTATGCATTTAAAGATGTTTTAATACCTTACGAAACATAAGTTTATTTAAAATGTAGATTTCTTCAATTTTTTACCTGAATATATGTAAAACTGATTACACCGTAAATTTTCTGAACATTTTTTTTATGGTTCCGCAGAATATATTTTTGCAATAGGAAGTCACAAGTACCATTTCTCGTGAATTTTTCTTTTCATGTTCATTTTGTATGGAGTACTTTTTTTTACATGAATTGAAATGTTATTTTGATAACTGATTGATATTGAAAACTTTATAACTCTTATGGAGAATAATAGTTATTGTTATCTCAAAATTCACTGTGTGTCAGAACCTGAGGACTCACAAATGTCTTATCAAATACAGTGCGCATCAGCTATCCAGTCGTGTGGCTTCACATTCTATGATTTTGTAATAATAATGAAAATCTTGATATAAAATATTGAGTGAATTTGCGTGTATGGATTGAATTATTTCATACGTGCATAGTTCTACGTGAATAAATAAAGTTTGAGAAATGGGAATAATTGTTTATTCTGTTCGAATTATTGATTTCAAATCCTTACCTGCATGAAATCCAGTAAACAATTTTCGGGAATTATGAGCAATTTCCTTGCACGAACGGTTTCGCCAAAGACATTTCACGGAAGCATTTTGATGCTGACTCGAATCGGAAGTGAAAACTGAACTTTCGTGCGGGTTCTATAGCAGTAGACGATCCGAGGTCAGGACGACTCTGGAGTGCAGCGGGGCGAAGGAGAGGAGAGGAGGGGAGGGCGGGCCCCAGCAATTTCTCGGCGCGGTCCATCCATCACGCGAGCTCCTCCTGCCTCCTCCAGCCCCTCCACCCGCCCACAGCTGTCCGCTTGCGGACGCGGAATGGAGGAGGCAGTGGTCGCAGATGCACCTAAGTAAGGCCATTGCGGGACTCCACGTTGAAAGTCTCGTCCAGGGATTCGATGAACGTTTCACGAGAGTCAGAGGGTTCAGTGGTCTCCTAGGTCACGTTCGGGAAATGTTGTACATTATGGATAATCCGTCCGCTAGTAACTACTCTCCACCACTTCTCATTTATTCATTCCAAATATTAATTTGACAGAAACGTATTGTGTTAAGAAATAAACTCCGCATTGTTATAGATTAACCACTGTTGTGTAGTTACGCGATTAGTAATTGTTATAGTAAGTATTGAAGCTAATTTCTGTTTTTTGTTGGTGCTTTAAGACTCGTCAACGTGAAGGTCATTAGAGCCCTTGAAGCTAATTAAACAACGACACAATCAGCGGAGTAAATGTAAAAGATTACAAGCAAAAATAATGCGAATCAGCCGTTTTAATTACATATTCTACTTAATCATCATTTAATAATGGTTTCACTCTTGACGTATACAACTATAATTTAAAATATATATTATATTTATAGGTTATTAGGTGAAATAGTTATTATATTTATATAATTAAAATATGTACTATATAAAATGGGTAATAATTTAAAATGGGTGTTAAACAATAATTAAAAATATTATAACTAACTGAACCCTATCCATTGATATGCAAACCTATAAAGAAGTGCTAAATAGAAAAAGAGCGCAAAATTTATTAACAAGTCTTAAATTTACTTACATATGCATCACTTTGTGAAAACTATCAGTTTTACCAAAAATTAACACTCCTCCATGAAAAAGATGACGGGATGGACAGAATAATTAATACAATTCCACCAAACTGATGGAGAGTTGTTCGTCATACATTTTCCGCAGATATCAATAAAGATTTAGAATATTAAGTGTACAAAAATGTCTAAATCTCCGGGAGCAAAGTAACTGATAACGAGCAAAGTTCCCAAAGGAAAAACCTCGCGAACATTTGAATTAATTTTTTTGATCTCAAAGAACCCATCGTGACAATCCTATTTGTATTATGAGTAGGGAAAATAAGTATATTTCTATTTAACGAGATAAATTTCTGGTCAAATGTATCTCGTGGAAAGTATTCGATAAAAAAAATTGTC
>NNCF01129419.1:202194-242452 GCA_002313205.1 Laupala kohalensis
CCAGTACGTCTCATGATTGACTCTTTCTTGATCGATTATCCAGATCGATTATCCGACGACAATCGCTAAACCTATTTATCTTTGGCATCATTTTTGTGAAGCGTACATTATCGGAAAAAACGAAAAAAATGGAATGAATCGGTAAAGATGTAATATCAGAAGGAGATTGGTAAATAGAATAAAACATATTTAAATTAAACTACTAATATATTGAAAAAAATTTCAAAACACCATAACATTATTTGAAGAATTTCAGTACTTACGAGTTTTGTTCAAAATTTCATCATGCCAATTTAGTGCCCAGCTGCGTTGCAATTGGGTGAATAATGTCGATATTTTCCTAGTTCAGAAGATTATATTTGGGAACCTAATTGTTTTCTAGGATAAAATGTATCGTAATGAGTTAGAGTACACATACTCTTCAACTATGCCTCGGTCTGAAACAAAAATGTCACGGGGAAAGTACTCAGCCCACAACGCCCACACTTAACAGAAATTTCATTTCCTTTCTTCTTCCGGCGCGTGGTACGAGGGATTATAACACCAAAGATATTGTAAGTACTTTTCCTGTTGTGTAAATCGAGAGAAAGAGTTGGAGCGATAGTGTATAAATAAGAAATGCCATATTGGTTCGATATTAAGAAATATTCAGGGAAAAAGAAGAAAAATCTTGGAATAAAATAAATAAATTATATATATATATATATATATATATATATATATATATATATATATATATATATATATATATATATATATATATATATATATATATATATATATNTACAATCATACATCAGTTTTCTGAGGATTTGTTGAAATAATACTTTACAACATCACTAGAAATATGGCAACAAAGAAGTAAAGAAAGTTATCCGGGGTTGTATGTTAACTTATGTCGTATTTATTAATAAAATACTTAAACTGGTTTAAGGAATTCACTTTAATTTCTTTTTACATACTTGTCTTTTGGAAGATCTGCATGATAGGTAAAAGATTTTCACCTTTGGTGGTGAAAGGAACCTGAATTGAATCAATGTGGAATTTACGTTTTCCTATTTTTCGTCATCATTGACAGATGAACTGCAGAAATAACTCTCTAAGAAGTTTTGAATGAGTGAGAATAATATTTCCCCTCTCTAGGGATACAGCAATATCGAAAACATGTTTTTTCGCCTCTGTGTCGTGTATTCTTTCATAAACGTTCATGCAGAATAGACGCTGCAGTGGCTCGTCGACTGGGAGCATCTGCATGGCATGGGTGGTATTTTTGGTGAGCGTCGAGGGATGGGGGGAGATCTCTCGGGGACGTCTCCGGGACGAATTTATTCGCTGCGCCCTGGACGACGTCTGAGTGACGCGACGTTCCCTCAGCTGCACAGTCTTCTCCGTCCAAGCCTCCATTTTCTTTTAAACCTTTGCTCCCTGTAATTTCTCCACGAACATCTCTCATACACGCAAGTGCATCCAGGAAATATTTCTCGAGATACTGGAAGATAAGTTGTCAATGAGTCTTTGGATCTGAAGTGCGTGAAAATAAGATGGGTCAAGATACCAATGACATTGCGGTTGTGAGATGGTCGAGTTTTCGCCCCCCTTTTCGGTTAAAGAGAATAAAAGTTTCGTTTCAGGTTTATTCCCCTGCTACGGAGTGTACCGAAAGTTATCGCGATCCAAGCTAGCCGAAACTAATAGTAATTTTCACTGTTATATTTATTTTTTGAAACGTTTGTACGCAAATGTCGCCTAGATTTTTTGTTCGTTTTCTGCATAACCGGATTTCCAATTTTCTACATGGAGTTCTGGGACCCCTGTATATGTTTAGTAATAGAGACTGTTTCGACTCTTCTAGTAATTCATTTCCAATTTTTCGATTCATAGCAAGGGGAAACACACGAACATGAAAACATTTTCCAGAAATTTTAAAAGTTGGTGATGCGTATTTCAATTCGTGGAAACGTCGCATTATAATTGAGAGAAATTGGAATTCTCATGGGGACGGGAGATGAATTTAATATATAACGTTCTCAGTGACAGTACTCGGTGCGCACTAGGTTCAGAACAAGAACTTTATTTGCAAGAGTTCCACTCCGCGTATACGTTCGATGCACTAAAGGTGAAATAGAAGCAAAAAAATCATTTACATAATAAAGTTTTTTCTTGCTTATTATGCAGAATAGGAGAAGCAAGTGCAAAGGACATGCCTTACCTCCATGTTTTAAGATTACCATATTTTCTTCCGAGACAGAACATGATTGTCCTCCGATCTCCATTCATCAACGGAACAACTATGTCATCATACTTCGTCAACAGCTGACACTACTGGATCTATACTATACACCCTTAAACAATATTCATTACTTGATGGGAAATTCTATGAGAATTTTACAATTGTTGTAGCGCACCATTGTCGAGATTCCTGAAGAGAGGAAGAACAGATCCGGACTAATCTACCTGATAAACCACAATCACTGTGTTGAACACTGTTCTAGTAGATAAGAATTAATTAAGTATCAGAGATATTCAATATCAACCACTGTTTCAAATCGATTTCATTTGCACATTCACTTCTTCTAGTTGACATTGAACAAATGTCAAAATATTTAATTGAAGTGTAGAAGTGGTGTACAATTGTGAAAGGTGAGCAGAAAAAAGCCCCTGCGATCAAAGCAGGAGTCCCGGGCAAGATCTCCGGCTCGTCCACTTCTGCACTTGGCTAAAAGTTATCATTAAATTGAAGAGACGAACCAAAGTATTTGTACATCTTGGAGGATCAAGTCCTGACGTAAGAGAGAGCGAGTTTATTTTCCTCAACGTCTGTAGGAAATTACATTGGATTTTACAGAAAATTTCCCTGACCTGCACTTTATAAATATGGGTTCAATACGGTGAGATTAAATAGGGAGACATAATATCCCCTTTCTTGATCGTTTATCTTTCTCCAAACATAGAGACGATGGTTTATTCATACAATTTTTAATTTTATATTATCAAATTAAATTATCTTTATATGATAAGTTAATTGCTGATGAAACGTATTCGACATGTAAAACATGTATACGAAATTTACCATTAAATTTACCATTAATTGAAACATATAGTGCGTTCTGATGAAGGGATCTAAAACCAGACCCGAATCGTCAACAGAAACCTTCAAATGTAATTTTGCCAGCGCTCTTAAATAAATGAATAACCTTGATGTTTATTTCTGTATTCACAATTGCTTAAAAAGTGTAGTATTCAGTGAACTAAGAGTTTAGATTATCTATAATAACTAGCACAGAACTTGACAAGATTGAATAGAGAAGCTGGTGTCATAACATATACATTGCCATATTAAAATAGTTACGAAATAAACAAGGAATATACTTTGCTATATTACGAAGGTACTACCATGTCCCTTGAAATAGAACAACGCAATAAGTTTGCATTAAACTAAAACTGATTGTGTGAAAATTCTGGTTTGGAATTCCTTTTTTATGTCATGCAATAAATTAACGAGATATAAAAAACTATATAATATGTCTTAGCACAGCTAGGTACTGTGTAATAAGTTGGAATGTTTTTTTTCTGTTCTTCAATGCATGCAGTATTGCTGCTGCTACAGTTTTAGTTATGTGTATTGGAATTTAAAAAAAATACAGAAGGATCTTGTAAGTTTGTGGTTTGTTCGTTCACTTATGTGTCAATAGAAGTTGTGTAAGTAGGGTCACCGGGATTGAGGGCAGATGACACAGGGAGAGGTATTGTCGAGTGCTGCAATATTAAGTGATGACTGAACTCTTTACCATGTGTGTTAATTGTTTTTCTACTGTTTGCTTATCAAACTACTGGTAAAGTGGTTAGCATTACTTCCTAAGTCTAAAAATTGTAAACAAATTTGTAAAAACTTGAAGGAACATATTTATTATTATTATTTTATAATGAGGCACAAAGAAGGGAAGAAAATATTCGTATCTACTTTAAACTTTGCATATCTTCACTTTATTCCACGTTCATAAAAGTCCTACTAATCTACACGCTAATATGTTCTAGATAGGGATTACGAGTATAAAAACTAAAAAAATGAGATATAAGTGGAGTGTATCGAAAAACAGAATCCACAGTTTTATATGTTTTCTTAAAAACGAGTGTCAGTGTATTTGAGGAACAAAATTAAGAGGCAGCCGGGAAGCAATTAATTTAAATTCTCGATTGAAAATTAATTTGTATGAAAATTGAACCTACATGTGTATTCATGATTTCTGGATTGTTGAACAAGCACCTCATCAATTGCTATTGCATACAGCGAATATGAAAATTGTTTACATTAAGGTTTGCGTAACAGAAATATCACGTGATGAGAACTAGATGACTGAGAATGATCTACTCGTGATTTATATTCATCTCAAATATGACAAGCGTAATATACCTAGTTTATCTTTAATCAAACATGTGTTTAGTTAATTAAAAATATGTATTTTTTTCATTAATAATCTTTGAGCTAGATATTGAATCCCTGATTTGACTATTGCACTGATTTTACAATTTATACAATTTCTAAAAATGAGTTTCTAACTAATGAAATGAAACTCGAGTTGAAAACCAATTAGCGGAAACATCGGTGCAGTGGAGTCTTTGATGACACTAAGAACCACAAGGGAAGTGATGGAGATTGTGTTATCAAGGTTTTTGGGATATCAATGTTCGTGTTACAGAGGTCAAAACGAAATAAGTGTGCTTAATTGATATGTTTAACACAAAACACAAAATTATGCCGGAGTACTATCAGCCCGAAGATGTGAGCTGCGAACAGAATCCTAGGAACCGTTTTCACAAGTGTGAATGCAAAGAAGATACACTTCAATAAAAAATACACCTATTGTTGAAGTAGAATCAATCTCATTGGAGCTTATAAAAAATAAGATTTCATTGTTCGGAAGCTTTGATTGCTCTGCTAATAATAACTTGAAATTAAGAATTAATTCACACTATTTACAATGTGAATTCCAGATAAATGTTTCAATATGAACAAATTAGCACAAAACGTATTTTATGAGATACAATACGTATTTTCTTCCTCGAGCACGTTTCTCGTAAAAGAAGCACCTAAAACAGATGAAAGTCCATCGTCATTCGACTGTCAAAGTCTAGCGAAGAATTCTGAATTTATTTTGCTGGCCTTTCGTGTGCCCGGTCGCTGGAGCTATCTGGTGGGGTAATTTTAAACCACCCTTTTGCGAGGGAGTTGCAGCTTGGATACATTCACTGTTTACACAACGGCCTCCAGCCGGTTACTGAAGAATATACTATATCTTCAAAGCGGGAATGTCAATTTTGCTGAAATGCGCAAGCGCGTGTCGCACCTGCACGCAAGAGCCGGTTGATCGGCTCAGGTGTACCCAATCCGTCACCTGCATGATCATTTCGAAACAGGTATTACCATTGGAAGTGGGTGAAAAGTGAGTTATTACATTTTATTACTATTTTATAGGTGAAGCTGAAACAGTGTGTTTAAAAACCTTTGTTTTGAGATTATTTATGTAAAAACTTAGTGTAAGAGTGGTTGGTGTTTCGACTTTCTAATGATAAATAATTATTATTAACTATTAGAACAGTGAACATTCATGTCATAAAGGTTGAGTTCGCGGAGTGAAGATTATGTTTTGTAAATGTTCGTTCCATTCAAGTTCCTCTGTAAAAAACAAAATTCTTGTTATCGACGTTTCTGGACATAAAACAGCGATGGTACATAGTTACTTGGGACATTGTGTATTGCGAAAGATTCATGATTTAAAAAAGAGTGAGTTATCGAGAAATTTGTGGTACTGAGGTAAGTGTCATTAACGTTCCACAGTATTTCACGGCTTAGTGAGGTACCTAACCTAAATCACTAAATATGAGAAAAAAATTCATTATGAGTACTTTATGTATTAGGATGTATTACGTATTTCAAAAGTAGGGTGATTTTTGCAATAAACAACTTAATTACTTTTTTTGAATCGGTTTCCAGAAAAGTAACAATTTGGAAACCCATTTTCAGAAAAGTCATAAACCCTAGTGATTAGTTCAGGAAGAGCTGCCTGCTTTTCAAATGCCGCGCTGCTACCCACTCCTGCCTTTCCACCCTTCTTCACAAACACGCGGTGCGCTGCAGTAAATCTCCTGTTACGATGCGCCCTCTGAAATATCACCTTTCTCCTCCGCCCTCTCCCATTCTCCCATCCATTTCTTGTTGTGCTTCTTTCAAGCGGCAATACACATTCTTACGCTTTCGCAGTATCTCCTCCTCTTTTATTTTCCTTCTCACGATTCAGATTTATGTTTTCTTGTTTACTTTTCGTTTCCAATTAATTTTATTCTTGACATGTCTTCGCTTGTGTTTGTTGTTTTCTCTCTTAAAATTACATTCTGGTTAGGGATCCACTTGAAATATATTATTCTCAATGTTTATCGCAGTTCTCGGGTTTCAATCTTTAACTTTAACGTAGATCATCTCTTTTTATTAACTAAATATTATCTCCTTCGTTAAATATTAAATTAAATGTATAGCTTGATTTAAATTAAGATGTATTTCATTCCATGCTTTCGATGTTGTTTGTGTAAATATTAGTTTATTTATTTAGTTAAAGCTTCCATTGAAATAATTCTCCTCAAATACAAAATACTTCCACTTATAATTATTTTAGAATCATTTTTTTTATTTAGGCAGTATACGATTGTAATTATCTTCTCAAATAAATATTCTTCCAGTTTTAAATATTTTAGAAACGTTTTTACATTTATTCATATAATTATATTTAATTGAATATTAATTCGTTTTTCTTCTTCAAATCCTCATCATTGTCCGCTAAGGCTTATGATTTAACATGTTTGAATCTGTACATTGAATAAGCGAATAATTTCTACTAGTTTATTACATTGACATAAGACATGAGAATACAATTTTTTTCTGGCCCCACTGGGGTGACTTGGTGAAGAACGCTAACACCTGAGACACCAGAGAGGTTAATCATGTGGTTTATGATGTTTTCATTTGTCATCTGAACCATGTTTGAGGTAATAGTATGTTTTTTCTACTTTTCAATTCCGTGATAGAGAAAAATCGAACCAATCATGAGCCGATTCTCATACACTTTTGTAAAATAGCTGAAATGGAGATAGATTCCCAAAGTAACTGAAAAGGGGATAGCTGTCCAAGCAATTTCGAGGCAGCAGATGGATGGAGTGATAGAGACGAGACGGCTTGTTGCACGTTGCGAGTGGGCTGACGCACATGACTGAGTGCGCAGAGGCAGCCTCCTTCCGTGACGTGGCGTTCCTCAAGGGGAGGTTCGTGGTGCGGAGAAACGAAGGGAGACCATCAGCCAGTGATGGATGCGCTTTCGCTTAAGGAACTTTATTCCCCACCAGTGCTGCTGCTCGGCACACAGTCCTGCCAACTGCTACTATCGAGTTAATGGACAAACGACCGGATATTCGTCCTACTTATCTCTTGCATACAAAAGAGAACTCGAAGGCAATATACCAAATAAATGTATTGTCATTCCGAAAAACACATTTTTAAAGAAACTTTTATTTCTGAATAGTTGCAGTAACAAAGCATTTTGCACCATGAAATTATGTTCAAATATTTATACATTTTAGAGAAATAGGAAAGAAATTTGATTATTAATACCTCCAGATAGAAAATATGTTTTTGTTTAAATTTCTGGTAGGATTCTCAACTACTGCCCTAGAAAGAGTGCAGAATAAGAGATTTTGAATTTACTTCTCTTGATACCGAAAATTTAATGCGTCGGTCAAAAATATGCATGGTCTACTAGAAATTTGTTCTTCCATCATCATAGCCTTGTCAAGATATAACAAAGAAAAATATAATAATAATTTTCTTTATTTTTTTATTCTCATAGGCTCGAGTAGTATTAAACAGTATCTTTTATCGAAATAATATATTTTCTTTATCTAGTTTAAGCTTCATATTAGATGTCCTCGAATACAGAATGAGATATTAGAATTTTTAAATTGTATATTTTTTCGCCATTATTTTAATCTTACTTTATATTTTATTTAATGTTTTCATTTAATACAAAACAAAGTTTTCTATGAATTTCCCACTTTACTGTTTTTGCTGTGTACGATTTATTTGAAATATCAGTTACCTAAATTTTGTATTTAGATATTGAATTGCTCTAGGCTTCTCGTACGAGGTAATGTTAATTTTAATAATATTCATGTGTCAGGTTTACCATTATTTGTTGTTTTCTATTATCCCACGAGAAAAACGTTACATTTGCACCAATAATACTTGGTATTAACATTCGACCAACACGCGACCCTTGGCCATACATGACCCGCTCATTGTTTTTATACGACTGTTAAAAATGTGTATACACTTTTACTACAGCTAGCTGAACACTCACGGCTTTATTCGTGTGAATTTTGTGATTACATTGTGTCTCAAACATTTAGTTTGTTCATTCCAATTCTATTGTATATATTTGTGACCTCTGGTCGGAATAGAGGCAAAAATAATATTACAAAGAGTGATTTCGATCCACGGAACTCCAGGTCACGGGCTCTACACGCGTCAACTACACCACTTTCTTGCTCGTAAGGGACGGGTATTTTACTACACATATGTAAAAATATATTAATAATTATTACAAATATTATCAACAACCCTGAGTCCTGCACTACATGGCGAACAATGTTCTGTATACATTGAATGTCATAAACACGCTAAAATTATATCACAAAATTTTATTATAGAATGTAACTGCACGTGCATTTCATTTTTCTTGCAAAAAATAGTACCGACCTTATACAGTTTTTTAATATGCACAGTAAATTACGAATTATTATAATTTAAGGGAAATTAAAAAACAAAAAGGTCACTATGTCTTAATTTTATTGAGAAAAACGTTTTTTCGTACTCATTGCGAGCATCAGTGCTGTCATACAGTGAAAGCGTTAAAATCAATCACTATATCTTTTATTATTTTAATAATTTTATTTTACTGCCTTACCACACGAATGGCATTTGAGGAAAGATGTTGATATTTAAATAAATATTCACGTGTAAAATTATTTTCGCTCATTATTTGTCTGTTGTATAGTCAGTTCACCTTACCATGTTGATAGATCTCTATTCACTTTGTGACTGGAAATAGGTATTAGACTCTAAGATTAATTCCGCAAAAAAATTGCGATTTAAGACCATAGTTTTTAATTAATCCAAAATATTATTAATCTAGAAACCTTCAGATCTTGAAAAACACCCTTAGGGTACCAACGTCCCTTGCAAATCTTTTACTTATAAGATTTATAAAAAATGAATCCTGGAGATGATAACCCAAATATGACGTACAGAGCAAAAATGGAGAACGAAGTTTAAAAACTAGAGAATATAACACGCCTGTGGTGTATTTTTGCTATTCTTACTGGCCCATAAAACAATTTCAGCGGTATTAGTCATATGTCATCGTTAGATATTTTAGTAAAATATCGATGTACTGAACATTTCAGTCAAGGTAATGCTAGAGAACGAAAACTACGTGCTACCAGCAAATTCTGTAGCCTATTTCCCTACTTTTGAAAGGTCACATTTAATGTTTCGCTGTTTGATGTATTTCTTTGTATCTTCCACCGAGTTTTACTACGCTCATATAGATGACACCATTTTCTCCATGATTTATTGGTCTATTTCGCCACAAAGGATTGATAAATTTTTGTAATAAATTCTTGTAACCTGCCTTTTTTTTATCAGAATTTCTCAATACCAAGTCGATGAAATATTAAGTCAAGGAAGTCATTTTCACAAAATTGTATTGAAAGACATGAATAGCCTGTCGTGCAATATCCACATAATTTATATTGGAAAAAAGTTGTCGTAGTTCATAACGATTCTCTACATCCAACATTTTGTCATCAATAAGATGATTACATTACAGACTGGAAAGAATTCACCTGTATATGTAAAAACCTGAGCAATATTCAAGTATAATTATGTTGAACGCAAATGACACGAGACAATACAACGCAATTTCAAAAATATATTTCTCATATAATACAAAAGCTTTGTCGGGTCACTATAGAAATCTTTTTAATAAACTAGAAAAAATGAAAAATACAGATTTAACAATAATACTCCATTATTTAATTGGATTTTTCATTATCAAATATTTATGATTATTTATATTAATAGCTGAATCATTGGGTTACAGTTGTTTCAGAAAGTTAAAATTATACATGTAGAGCGGTGGGTTACCAAATTACAGTTTGTTGGAATAGAATTAACTCGATATTTGAAAAATAATAATGAAGTATTTAATTCACTTATGCGTTACATTTTATCAAGCAACGTGTTTTAATTATGTCAACTTAAGTATACGGACAAATATTTAATATTTTAATTATTTATAGGTTTTTTACTATAAATTAATATTATTCAATTATATTTTCGGGAGAATTGTGGAGAAACCTCTTTGTAGAACAAAGGGCAATACATCTCTAATATTATCATCGTTACGTTTCCGAAAATTCCATTTATTTACCTTAAAATGTCGTATAGGTAATAAACCTATTAAAATTTCCACCTTTATTTCAAACCATGGTTTGATAAATATTGTATCTGAGCGTGAAAAAAATTTTTTTTGAATAAAACTCATTACTATGCGAAGATAAATAATTTAAATTAACTCCAAACCGAATTCGAATGAAAGTAAAAGTATTAATGGAATAATACATTATGCTCAAACTTTCCGTTTTGGTAGTGTATATGACGTAACAATCGTTTGTACATCTTTCTATTCTTGATTTTTCTTAGTCATAATTTCGCAGTTTCGTAACTCACACTTAAAGATGAAACTTTGTGGAAAAAGGATGTGGCGGTTTTTTTTTTGGCCCTGGTCCGATATTAACTTGTACATGTAAATTTACAAACATATTTGCGTTAAATTAAAAACATATTGACATTATATATGTACTCGCAGCTAACTTTTTATCTAATCTAGGAACTTTTGCTGAAATTTTTGAATCCGCCTCTGCCTTAGGGCCCTTGATCGGAATTGATGGGATGGTCCCTTGCTTGCTTCCGGAGAGTAAATTAGTTTATTGTCCTCCACGTGGTCATACGCAGTTTGTACTGTTTTTTGACAATAAATAAATTTAATTTAAATTTAATAAAATAACCCACATTTTCCACTATTCGATGTGTGCTCTAAAATCCAAGCTTTACCCAGGATTTGAACCTAGAATTTTAGGTTCAATGTGAGACATTTACTCTAAACAACTGTTCACCAATTCACAGGCAATATTGTAACTGTATTGTACCAAAATAAAATATTTTATATAACTCTAACGTTGAAGTACTTATAAGATCATAATAGTCTCTTTATAGTGCCACACGTACCTCTATCCTGTCACTAAGGAATACATTGACGTCGGTAACATGATGTTAGAAAACTGCTTTTATTTGTCACTTTTTCGTTCCTGTATAGTCTTTTTATGATCACTCCAATTAGCAAATATGTACTAAATAATTATAATTCCTCGAAAAATAGCTCTTGTATAAATTAGGCAGCATTACAATGAATGGATAAAGAGAAACACGGAAATAAGTATTAAGTTCAGAGATTGTAGATTATAGGAAGTTAAGTCAACGAGAAATTTATCTTGATCTTCTCCCTCAAAGATAAATTTATGTTTTTAAAAATCGAAGAATACAAACGCGATATATTACTGAGATGTGTAGAATTTGTCATGTATTGTATGCTGCCATTCTGTAACATAGTCTTATATTGTATTTATGGTTTTGATTATTTAACTGCGTGTGCAAATCATTAACGAGAGTTTGCTAGCAACATATAAAAATCGAGGAACAGAACTGAATGAAAATATTGAGTCTGTTTCCGGTACAAACCCGAAAACTGTAAAATTTGGAGCTTCTATTTGGTTCTGTTCCCTGATTTACCTTTATATTAATTTTGTGTAAATAAGCAAAATAAATAATTCCGAAACATAATGAAAACTTATTTTAAAATGCATTTTATATTTGTAGCAACCTTTATGTCCTTGAAACAACCACCATCATTATTTTACCATTCCTGAAGTAGTCACTATTCTCATATCTACAACCACTTTCAAAATTATACTGAAATGTCACACTTATGTATTAACCCAATGGCAATTCAAAGATCACGCATCTAATCTAAAATGAAATATGAAATAATTACTAATTTTCATAATTGCTGCAACCGGCTTCTCATTGATGTATTGCGGTACATTACATTCCCGTTTTCAATCTATGGACGACTTTCTCCCCCGGACCATTAGCTTTCGTTCATTCTTAATAAAATAAATGGTAGAAACATAAATGTATATATTGCCTAGTCTTGTTCATTATTTTTACGTTATCTATTAACATCCTTTAAAATTGCATTTACAGATATCGATAATGTTTTACATTTTATAAAAGGCGCAGATATGTTGATTTTTGCCATGTAACTACAAAAATGAAAACTTAAGAATTGAGATTAGTCAAATAATTGTTTTATTGTATTATTTCGATGTAGTGGTGTTCACTTCACAGCTCTGAAGGTGTTGTAACTGGTTGAAATTTCTAATCCCTGGTTGCTATTCGTTCTCTAAAGGATTAGATGCATTTTTCTAAAAAAAAGCGATCTCTTGTATTTTCCAATCTTTGTTTTCCCGGGATGGGATCAAAATGCTTCTTTAAATTCACAGATAGCGCACGAAGGGAACATACAATAACAGGGATAATCTTTGTTTTTAACCTCCCTCCCCTCATCCTACTAATTTGGATTGCCAAATCTTTATATTTCAACAGCTTTTCTGCTTCTTTCTGCGCTAAACTTTTATTAATTGGCACTGCTACATCGATCAACTTGAAGGATCGGTTTTTCAGGTCCTTAACAACAATAAGGAGTTATATTTAAATAACCTTTTTGTGCTTATTTCGTCGAATAATGAAAGTCATTACAAAATTATGATAACAAATTATTATTATATTCGTCCCCTTCTTTTGCTTAAGCCCTTTGTCTACGTCCGCTGATCGTCCCTCATCATCCAACCTGTCCTCAACAGCGCCACGCTAAACTCGCCTCCCCCACCCCTCTCAACCTCCACTCCCTTCAACTCCCCTCCCCAAGGCCATGACGACTTCACGGTGGCGGCCGTGGCGGCTCCACTGGTGGCGAAAATTAAAACCCGTATTATGGCTGTGGAGGACGATTCGATTAATCTTGGCGCTCGGAAGTGACGGGTGGCGCTCCAAGCGGTCGCCACTACATTTTTTCCCGTTGGATGTGCCATTGTTGAGGTCGACAAAGCGAGGAAGTGGGTGTGAGTGGGACTCCTGCTTGAAGTGAGGACGGCTGAGGCCGCCCGTGGCGATTTTATTTATAGCGTGAAGTACCCCTGCAGTTTACACGAAAGGCGAAGCGTTGCTTAGGAAGGAGAAATGGGCGAACTGTTAGCATTTTAAACAATTCGTTTCTTTTTCAATGTGTGTTCACTGTATGATGCTTCACGGTCCCTTTCTGGTATTTCCGATTTATTTATATAGTTTAAACAGATTTCATAATTCAAATTCCAAGAAAGAAAATTCCTCTAAGTATTAGAAGTTTGTTTCAGAGATAAGTCCTTCAACCCTCTGCAGTCATTTTCAAAAATTAATTTCTCAACTTATGGTCATTTTCATTACGAGCTTTAATTGCGTATACTTCAATTACCATAAAGCAATTTTAGCTGCTTTTCAAATTTTAGATAAAGATTTTTTTTATCTGAAAAGAAAAAGTTGAACTTTTATTCTTTATTTCAACATTTTAACAATCTTTACATCAAAATACGTATTATTAATAGTTGAACTGTGAACAATGATTTAACTTACGGTTGAATTTGATCTCTAATTGACATCTTGTCTTCTTTCATGTCTTTCCTCGATTTTATACAATACTACAAAGGTTGCGCGGAGGGCAATAGCCGTCCACGCGAAATGATCTTTTTCTTCTGCAAAACATAGTGCGTTCAGATTAATAAACTTGAACAAGAATTGCACGACCTCAAAGTTTATCTAGCCTCCATCACGCTTTTGTTTTCTTGGAATTCTGTAACAATGAGTGTTGGATGATACACGTCATACACTCGACTTCTTCTGTAATTTAATTTTGTTGCAAAGCATATTTTATGAACATCTTAAGTATGGAATTTATAGACAGGAAGGAATTAATTACGTGGTGATACATAAAATGTCTTACAAAAAATTAATTAACATTCCTTTTTAAAAAAAAATAGACGGCGGACGTCATTCACGCGACCTCTGAAGCGAGCTATTCAGGAAGAACATTTTATAGATGTAATTATTTAACGAGCAATTGATTGATGAAAAATTGATTTAAAAATATTTTTAAGATTCTCATTAATTCAACAATGTTAATAAAACGTTTCTTTTGTTCTCTTAAATTTCTACTTGTAAAATGAGTGTCATCCGCGCAGTCTCACACGATACATTCGTAAGCGTGACCACTGCAGGGTTAAATTTCTCAGCTTGTGACTCCACAACACTGCTCTCGGCCTCCATCTGCGACGACCTTTTTCTGTCAGCGAGAAGATGTCTAGTTTCTACTTTCCTCCATTTCGTACGTGGAGGGTTCAGAGTACAGACCAAGTTAACGAAGTCCATCTCGTATAACTTTAACTTTATTAACCAGAAAAAAATACAAACAACACTACATTATCGATTTGCATTCTTGCAGAGGTAAACAGTTACCTGTGCATAAGACTTGTGTACCTAGATTTCTGTTTGTGTTACTAGTATACTTATATACTAGTTACTTTTACTAAAAACTTTCTAAATAACTGACTAGTACTCATAATATTTACATATAGATAATTTTCAGAAAATTGTGACGATCACTGTATTTATTATTTTAGGCAATTTGTATGACCTGTTTTTAAACTTTGTTTTATGTGCATCTTTTTGTGTTATCTGAATTTTTAGATTGAAAATTTTGATTACATTGATGTAACTATTTTTGTGCTTTCTGTTTATAAATACTTTTGGTACGTGAATGTTTTTTCATGGTTCTACCTCTTGGATTTATATAGTTGTAACCAAGGCTACTATAGTTATAAAGTAAGGATTCGTGAGCAAATATTTATTTTTAAGCTTTTCGTAAAATTTTATTTTTATTTATCATTGTCAACAACGTATATTTTCCAAGAGTATTAGTATTTTACTATATGCACCACCCCCTAATATTATAAGTAATACTGCTGTGAAAAAGCTTACTTTAAAGTTTCCGTTCGAATAAATTTGGCTAGTTTGTAGAAGATAATATGACTGCGAGGTATTTAGTTGTATAAGAAATTCTGTGGTGATCCGTGAAATCTGGATCTAATTCTTTAATAAATCAGACGAATTTGGTTTACTGTGACACTGAAATATATTACTTCTACGCCTTTTAACACGAAGTATTACGTAACTCGAAAAAATGATTTGTTTTTGTGTGTGTGATGAATCTCTCATTGTTTGCTTACTCGGAGTTACATGTTCGTCAAAGAGTGTGTAGTTTTGTTGCTTTTGTCTTCCTGTCTTTCTTTACATTTCTCTCTACATCCTGTAAGTTACAAATTGAAAATGAATGATCACGTATTTTATCGAAGGCTGCTCCACATATAGTTACTATTCTGTCTTTTTAACTCTCTTCAAATAAGACCCAAAATGTTCACTTTCCGTGACAAAATCCATATACGAAAACATGAGAATACAATTTCTAGGACACTCTGTAAACAGTTTTCTGTTTAGTTAAGACAATTCTGACGAAATATCGAGTGAATCTGTAAGACCATGGGAAGTGCCTGTTTAAATAATGTCTATTTCTTAGTCCGTTATTACACGGTCATACTGCAAGGGCTCTAATGACCTTGCCGTTGACGAGCCCTAAAGCCCCCCCACCCCAAAAANCCTATGACATATCTTTGATTATATTGCAGTTATATTGTGAGCAAAAAATGGCGCTGGAGGCTAAAATGGGAAAGTTCATAATAAGTATTGCAGCAACGAAGTTTTCATTTCCTCATTTCGTATTATGAGGAAAATGAGGCTCTTTGTAATGTGAAACATTAAGACTACATAAATGGAAATAAGAGGTTTGCGCTATAGGGGTGTACTACTATAAACTAATTGCTAAAAATGGAAGTGTTATCAACAGCTGCTTGTGTACACTTACACTAATTATCATACGCGTATTTTCATTCATTATTAATTCATGCACTTTGGATACTACAAAACGAAAAAAAAAAATCATCCGTTCTTAAATAATTTAGTAATGATTGAGGTCTACGCATCGAAGCTCTTTCAATAAATTGTGATGTCCAACTTATCACGTTTTGCAATCTACGGTCAAACCCACAATAGCTTTTTTTTTTGTTATTCCAGTTTTCTTTTATGCGAGAAACAAATCGGTTTTATAGAGCTCGCACTAGCACTTACAATAGTAAAAAAATTGTACATCCATATTTTGCTTTACACTATATGTAATGACATAGTGACATTGTTCGATAATAGTTTCGGTCACATAAATTAATCATATCTTTGATTATAGATTACATGAAATAGAAATATGACCGTGATATAGCGGCCTTACACTAGTCTATAATATTCAAGAAAAATTCTAATGTAAATATTTGGTTGTTAAAATTGTTACTAAGGATATATGACTATTTAGAATTGGATTATCGTCAGTAATTTTTCTACCATGTAAGCAAAGAATTGCAATGTTATTAAATGAAAATCACAATATTTAAATGAATAATTTGAGAATGTACATTATGTCTTCGTTAGAAATAAATCCAATAGATGATTAGATTCACAAACACATAGAAATCTCTCATATTGCGGTGACCTCACTTCCAGGTAACAACAGATTAATGTTATCTTGAATGACAATGGGAGACGAGACAGAGATCCGAACTCGGGACCTAGTTTAAATCTCGATCCCGTCTCCCATTTTCATTTAACATAACATAATTAATCTGTTACGTAGCGGAGAGGTTCACCAAGTCCAGAATTGGATAATACTGATCTTCATCAAGTACTTCCTAAGGTAGTCGTCACATATGAAGAGTGTAGTCTCTATGAGACCACCTCAGAGGTCTGTATATATCACAAGTTGAATGTTACTGGTAGACTGGGCCGAGGCGGACGGGGTGACACAGTTGCTTAGCGCATGAGCGTGTTAAATTTAAGGTTCCGATTTCGAGTCTTGGTCCCATTTCCCATTTTCGTTCAACATAACTGATGTAGAAAGAAAAGTGTCCTTCCTACAATGCTGTATATACACATCTTCTTCACTCGACTCCTCCCCCAGATAAATGCTCATGCCCCATCAACCAGCTCGCACGCACAAAGTAGTTGATGATATAGGAACGCCATTTCCATACTGTTCCTATGCACCACAAATGCACGCATTCGTACTCCACACGAATGGTAAAGCATTCGCCATCGTGTGTTTATTTACTGAACACAGCCTTCTGTACGCAAGATCTTCAAGTCATAGCACCAAAGTCATGGCCAACACGTTCCAAGGCCAACAAGTTCCACACAAGGAATCATAAACGAACATACGGCTCGCCATAGATTCTATGCAAAATACTGTGCACAAATACGTGAGCACAGTAAATAAATAATCATTTTATAACGGCGTCCGCAAGACCTACTCCCTTTAGGGCATATCAAGTTTGATATGGTTTAGATGCTCAGATGTCTTCACTTAATAAGCTACTATTGGCAACCGAAAACATTCATTCCTGCCTTAACGAGCCGTGCCAGACGCACTACAATATTCGACTGCACTTCGTCTCGCTAATTCACATCAAGGTACACGCACTGAGACGCTTATAAGTGAAATCCAGCCTGCAACGACTTCCAAGCCGAATCCATATATATTCTGGCGATTAAATCCTGGCGACAAGCATCCCCACGATTCGGGACGCACACCCAAGTAGTTCTGAAGAAGGCACAACACGCTGACTTCAACTACGCTCTGCCACCGGACGCTGAGGAAATCCTTCCTCAACCACGCTCTACTACCAGACGCCCAGGAAATCCTTCCTCGCAGCTCCGGCCTCGAGAACTGAGAACGAGAGACGGCACCACGGCCAAGCTTCACGTCAACGGCGCGACCACGCAGAAGGACGCAAGATTCCGCGGACCACCGCAGCCCAGTATCGAAGCTACGCTCACGCGACATACGTGAGAAAACTGTTCACACCAGGCGAACAATTCACAGTCGGTCGTTTGGCGTCACGTCTCCAACCTCAGAACAGGTTTACGTAAGAAATAAAATCTTATTCAAACAAACCTGCATTCCAAAACCCATTATTTATGTTGGTGAGCGAGGGAGATTCTATCCATTGGAGTCGATACTACATCTTCCACCTACCCAACATAACGATGATTAGATTTTATGTATTGTAAACCACAAGAATGGAATTTGTTAATTATCCTTTAACCAACATCGATAAAAGACAAATTTTTAATGAAAAAGTATACGTGTGAGCCTCATTTGAATATTCGTTGTTAAATAAGGAAAAAACTACTTTTGGTACGATTATTGAATATGAGATCAATTTTTGTGACAGATTCAAGTGTGGCAAGTTCTATTTGTTCTTACTCTTTCCCGTGATGTTAATTGGGCGATGACGAACGAGTGACTGAACCAATGATAGTTTTATATTGTCGGACACCGATGTCTTGTTGGTCCAGGGGCTCTGTTGCCAAGTATTAATTTTTGATAATATTTGTGCATGGAAATTTATAAATATGAATTTTTCTTTGTTTTTTGGTATGATCATTTTTATAATTTTATTTGAATTTAAATGGTATTTGGATGTATCTTGACGAATCATTTTATTTTACTAACAGACATTTTGATCTAGGTACAAACTGCAGTGAATATGAAATTTGTGTGGTTTTTTACTGGAACTAGTGTTACGTCAAGTTTTGAAAGTTGTACTTTTGAGTTATGAAGATATTAATAAATTATTTACCACAAGAAACGTGGTAAACATACCCAAAGAAACTATTATTCTGAAAACGTGATAAACAAAACGAAGAATTGTCTTAATGACTACCACTGAATGTTGATCAATAGCATTTCGGGTTCATCCATTAGCGAGGTGGACAATATAATCTAGAATACATGTCGATACACACACGCAAGCCCAGCAAAAACAATCTTTTCCCCCTCCCTCACCATCATAGAAGGACGGGTGTGGGGGGGGGGGAAAGGGCAAAACAGTTGCCATCGAGTAAGCATGTTAGCGCAGTCATGGAGACGACATTTCTTGCTCCAGCGTCGCCATCTGTTGTTGACAAAGGAAACTAGTCCCCCACCACCGCTCCTGTGGTCTCTCTCATATGTGTGTGTGCATGGCACCGTATCACTTTGACAATAGACGCTCTGGCGTGGAGAAGCCCCATAGCGTCTGACTGAAACGCTACAGCAAGAAACGCTCCCTTAGCACGAGGGTTTGGAATCAAGCTTTTTATGCGCGTGCGTCAAAACACTGGAGAGAAGATTTCTAAAGAGTTATTTTTATACGCGTTTCTGTGAGCTTTGTCTATTCTCTGACCGTGTCATGGTATTCGTTTTTTATTCCTTCGTCGTTCTTGACCGTGTGCGAAATTTTTTTGGACTCCCGTTTCTCGTCTTGAAGACCATTGAAGCTTTCGACACTTCGCATTCCCGAGGGTAAGGGATTAGGATTAACCCTTAACAGGACACTGAGTCACGTTTGGAGGAATATATTTCAAAAGGGTTTATCTTTATTCTCTATCATATTCGTTGTCTTCAAACTCAGAAGATTTCTTTTGGCTTCCTTCACTTCTTGTGCTCTACAGTGATTCTACGTTACCTGCCGTGCTCCGTAGGTCATTCTTTACTTAGGAAGAAGAAAGAGATATTTATTCCATCGTAGATTAACAAATTCAAATTTTGAATAAAAATTAGAATTATTAACAATTTTCTCCAGAATGTATTGGCTAACAAAAGTAGAAAATTAAAATTAAATTTACATCTTGAACATTATATTCTTGACAGGTGAACTAAGCGGCTCGCTGCAGCACGTGCAGTCTCTGTGGATCTTATAGGACTAAAAAATTAATTTATTTTAGCTTAAAATCTATACTTTCCTTAAAAAACATTATACAGAATAAAGGATCCTATAATCGTTTTATAAACAAGAGGACAAAATTACATTCAATACATGTAATTGAAATAAAGCATTTGTTGTTAAAGTTTACGTTGACAATATAATAGAATAACGTGTCAAATATAAAAAACAAACAAAAAAAGATGCCTGATAAAATGAATATGAGTGGTAGGTTTAGTAAATGTGACCTCTTTGTACCAATATTGCCACTCACAATGTAAAAGGTATTAAGCACTTTAAAGAAAAATAGGTATTTTAACGGAATAATGTTTAGGTTTCGGAATAAATGCATCGAAGGATATCTGTTAGTTTTAAATGTCATAATTGTGATGAAGTGTTTTTGAGTAATTCTAAAACCACTTAGGTTTCTAACTTAGTTTTTTACTTCTCACTTTCACCAAGAACGTGATCTTTTACACCACCTTCTCGCCACTCTGAAGCGAAAAATATTATCTTCCTAGTAATAATATTAATGCACAGTTATTCCTCGGTTTACGGCAATAATGCATCCAAAAACAAACTGCAAAATCCGAGACAATTATTTCCATATGAATCAATGTAAAAACCATTAATTCGTTCTAGACACTACAAAATAAGACCAAGAACACATTAAATAGACAATAAAAGGGTTTTCAACGCTAAAAGTAATAAGAAATAAATATGAAAATCTAATGTGAAGACTTTATAAACATTTAAATATCTCTCTTCACAAGGATTTTACGTATCAAGGCATCGTGAGGTCGCTGTCCGTCTTAGTAGTGTGGCACGAGGACCAGCTTCAGTGTCAGTGGACCCTTGTCGCACAACAAATATAATTAATGCGCGGATTTTGTTACACAACATGTGTAGGATTTCACTTACTTCCGTGGACAACTAGCTTTCAATTACTTTAACCACAACCAAAGGGTCCGATCCTCTTAATAGAACTTGAAGTGTAAAACTTCGAGGAAAATAATTAAATATTGGTTAAGTCAATTCTTTGGTGGGTTCTGTAATTAAAAACCAAAGAGCCTTTTTTTAAATTTATTCAGCGAACATAAAGAATGATCATTACAATCATTCTATCCTTTCCATTTATCTGCAAGAGATTTGTTGAAGGACACTCGTGTAGCTTAATGTATAAAATGAATTTAATAGTAAAGTTCTGGAAAATAGCACTTGAAGCATTAACAATAAATACAGGTACTTTAAACCAGAAAATAGTCAATAAATCAATACATATGCAGCATTGGCTGAAGAATTTAAGAAGTTGACTTGTCAATAACCCGTCAGCATTGTTCCTCTCGTGATATCTGCAACTGGTGTTGTACCCAAGGCCCTGAAGAAGGGTCGGACGAATTGAATATAGGGTTCTTGGTACCTAGGATACAGATGATCGTTTTCTTGAACATTTGTCACACTCTGAAAGTTTCTATCTCAGTCATAACAAAGGTAGTACTCTCAGGTCCACGGCAGATTGCTTGTACATTACAAACAGCCATTCTATTAGAATGTGAAAGAAAAAAGAAATAATTATGATAACACAGAGAAAGAGGATAGAAATATATTGTTTTGAAAATTTACGACAAGCCAAACAGCTTGAGTTATTCTTTTTTAGAAAAATTCCTCAAGAAATGTTTTTAGAAAACAGGTGAAATGTAGTTAAGACGTGTTAGGACCATAATGAGATAGCTAGTTTTACAAAGAACCATCGCGCTACCACCACTGTATCTTCTGCGAGTGTTCTTTTCCCTTCGCCCAGAAGTTGCCAGAGGAGCAGAAGTTGTCTCTCTCCCCCTCCCCATCAAACCCCTACCCACCACTCTCCCCGTCTTTTTTAATATAAAAGAGGCGCTCGCAGTCTGGTGGCGGTAGGCGGCACCACCGTCGGGCCAGTGGCGCTGCTGCGTGTTGGAAATGGGAACTACGGTATGCACTTAAGTCTCTCGTGTCAAGTAATTGCTTTAATGGGCAAGAGCTTCTCTTGCGCCGTGCGCTTGCTCGCCTCAGTGGTTTTTTAGTCGCGTTTGTATTTTAGCCACCAAAGAATTAAAAAAAGAACAGAGCTACGCGTAATGGATGTCGCTCAGAATATTAATTGATATTTACCGGAAAACAGGACGACGCTTCCAGAAGGAAAGGAGAAGCAGTCTCAAAAACTGACTGGTTTTTTTTGTCGGCAAGTACTGATGAGACGAGAGTTCTAAACGGTGTTTCGTTGTTCTTCGAGAGAAGTATTCTTGAAAGCCTTTAATAGTCGAGTAAAACAAGCAAATTTATCTGTCCGTTTTTTAAAGGTAAAATTTTAGACACGAGACACTTTTTTATTCGCTCTTTTTATTTATGAAACCAGACTAAAACGAGCTAAAAAGAAAAAAAATACAAAGAAAAGACGTACAAACTAAATTGACAATATTCCGTCAGTTAATCCGAATTAGAGGAAAATTACGAAGCCTCAATCATTTACACCAAGTAATTAGTTACTGCATTTTAAGAAGCAAAGGAATTTTTTGAACTTAAAAGTTAATAATGATTTTTCCTTAAGTTACAATACTTTCAAGTTACCTCGTGATTGCATTTGTACTAGAACTCCCTCTTCATTCTCGTGTAATTTGTATAATCACGTACTGTTTTACTTGACAATATTAATGGACAAACATTTCAAACTGTTTCCAAACATTTGACTAAATAGACCCTTATGAGGCTGGTATATCACAACGTTCGGTTCGATACCCGGCGTACTCAATTTTTAACATCAGAAAATCGGGCTTGGTGAACATTATCATGATTAAAGATGCTTTGAGAGATGAAGCAATGTCCTGAGGAATGGTTTATTGTTGGCACAAGATGTTCTGGGAGGGTAGAGAAGAGATTGTGACGAGGAACTTCCTAGACGTTCATCAACTGGGTAAAGGCAATCATTTTCGAGTCAAAATATGTAATCCACAAAGTGTTTATCCCTCAGGGACAAACAATGAATGTAGGTTTTACGTGGAAGTTCCCGAAATTCTGCGGAAAAGAGGGCAACGCGTCAGGATGGAAACTTTTCTAACTGGAGACTGCACCACGACAGCGCGCCGTCCCACGCCGGCTACGTCGTGACAGAGTACCTGACCAATATGATACCGATATGATACTGCCAAATACTTGCTTGTTACCAAGTATAAAAAGGAGTTTGAAAGGATATAATTTAGGAACGCTAGATGACGTCAAAGAGGCCGTGACGAAGTATCTTAATGAGGTTCCTATCACTAGCTTCCAGGAAGCGTACCAGGACTAGCAGGGGCGCTAGCATCAGTGTGTCTATGAACAATGGTCCTATTTTTAAAAAAAATTAAAACTTCATCTGCACTACATTTTTTCTGTGGTTTTAGTCTACTTTGTTTTGGGACAGACCGTGTACTTCAAACTGGTACTTACAGTGATAATTCAGTAGAGGAACCCCTCTAGGGAAACTTTCAGGGATACTTCTCTGTTGACACGGAAGCGAAAAGGACCTCAAGACACTTTCACTAACAAGAAACATTTAAACTATGAAACGATGTAAACGACATACAACATTATGAATTTATATAAAATTTACATGAAATATTTATTATGGGACGAAACCTCTAAGAGTGCAACGATAAGGCCATACATTTGTCTGGATGGTCCTACAGCACTTGATACTTAACCCTCCGGACACAAGCAATCTTTCACGTAAGGTTTTCAAATTTCGTATACTGCACCGTCCACTTTCTTTGATGAGCCAATTCTCCGTTGCTCCTTGTTATCTACCGATATTTAATCGGGTGTCACTCATACCGAGCAAAATCTTCGTAGTTACTCATGGAGACGAATTTCGGCTCTGCACTTTGCGCCCGAAATCGTAGCTTGTCGAAATATATTTATTTTACTACGAAACTACGTAAATTAGATTTAAAAAATAGACTTGGTAATTGTGGAGCTTTAGCAACATTATCAAAGCATGATAAATTAAAAGTCGTTTCTATGTTGCTCTTTTTTAAAATTATTATTGGTATTAGAAAGCTTTTTCGGCTGCATAGCAACCATCGTCAGTAACATACACTGAGTGTTGAGGAATATTTTTGGCGAATGCAGTGTATGTTACTGACGATGGTTGCTATGCAGCCGAAAAAGCTTTCTAATACCAATAATAATAAAAAAAATGAGCAACATAGAAACGACTTTTAATTTATCATGCTTAAAAAATAGATTAGAGACTACGTAAGACGTAAATTACTCCTAAAACAAGGATTTACGTAATAAAATATGGGCGTATAAAATTAATAGTTCTGAATGTATGGTATCAAGAAACAAGGTAAGAAAGGATATTACACGAATGTAGACGGACTTTGAGAATCATATCCCAAACATTCGTGTGAAAGGCTCTTTGAAATTCTTTTCATATTCCTTCCAACAACAGAACAAGTAATACCATTTTATAGTTAAGTTGGTTTTTTTTCAAATAATTTTTGATAGTGGGAATTTGTGAGTATAAAATCAAAATAATTGTTTGAGGATTATTTTTTCTAACTGTAGCCATTATGCTGTCCGTCAGTATGTTAGACTCTTATCTGCCCGTAAGTGCGCACCGATTCTGGCTAAACAGATGAGGCAGTTTCATTCAGATTTTGAAGTTAGCTAAGAATCAGCTTGTGGCTGATGCACACGTCGGAAAGCTTTAAAGAATTGAATATTAAGGATACTTAATATGAACATATAAGTACATTTTGGAAAGCTCATAAACTGCTACTACTCTAAGGAATTCGTTCGGAATTGATAGGATGAACCCTTGCTTGCTTTCGGAGAGAAAATTAGTTTATTTTCCTCCTCGTGATCATACGCAATTTGTAACTTTATTTTTGACAATCAATTTTAAATTTTAAATTACAAATACATACGAACCAATAATGGCCAACAAATCATCTACACATAGTTTTTGCTATATAATTGGTCATGAAAAAGAACTCATAACGATCTGGAAAATAATATAAAAGTATAAATTAATAATAATAATAATAATAATAATAAAAGTATAAATTTATATCTATGTGCAACTAAAATAGGAAATAGTTTGCATCAAACAGAAGTTTATTAGAAGTAATTACAGGGCATTGAAATTTCGCCATATATTCACACCGATTCAGTTTGATAGACACCCCAGAATGTACATGCAGAAAAGGAGATGATGATGATTGGCATGTTTTATTTGATTTTGATTGTAATGCCGAAGAAGGAGGAGAATTGATTGCGCTACTAAAGAAAGTTGGAATCGATCCAAAAGGAACATGAAAGAATATATTAAAAACGGAATAATAATTCCTAGATTTCAAAAATGTAATAACACAAATGTTACATATTAGGGAAGTGATACGGGAGCCGGAATGAAACATCATTGCAAAGAGGCACACTAACGAATGAAAACAATGAGAATAAATAACAGAGAGAATCTTAGATAAGCAGATCATACTATTAAAGAAGTTTACAATCCGATTAGTGTCATAATGATATGGTACCGGGTTTCAAAAGAAATAAATGAAATGTGTTCTATCATCTCCCCAGTTTTTTACGTGGAGTTCTGGGACATTCTGTGGAGTTTCGTGCAACACAAAAGTTATCTTTTTTGCCAGAAGACTCTGTGCATCTTTGCGCTGGAAAGCGATTCCTCCACCAGAAGACGCTCTGCATCAACTGGCAGTAACAAGAACTTCGCTAGGCGTCGCACACAAGAAAGATGATTCTTCCTGGAAACGAGGCAAAGAACGGGATTAATTAAAAGATTAATTATGAGGCGCGCAGAAGAAACACGAGAATGAAATTCTACTTGAGTTCAGCTTTGTGCTTCCGCTCGACACTGAAATCGTGTCAATGCTAATGATTGCCGAGAACTAACTACGCATAATGTTACACGCGCAGCAACTTCCAACACCTGAAAAAACACTCAGAGCCTCACTTATCATAACTCTACAACTTTAAAGTACTTGTGTATCAAATAATGTTTTATCCCTTGAAAACATATATATTAAGCGGAAGAGAAAGAAACACTTTTAAATAAGTATTTTAATTCCTTCGATGAATCATCGTTCTTAATATAAACTTTTTTATATTATGTAATTTGGTTATGCCGTATATAAATTATAGACAACCATTTTTCACTCAACTTCACTTTATTATCATTTATTTATTGTAATTTTGCTGACGTTTTGATGCTGTTCAGCATCATCGTCAGGGCAACTGAATTATCAATATTTTTCCAGATTTCTATTTCAATTACATTTAAAATTTGCAACAAATTTGAAGTTCATACTGTAAAATCATGTCGGTGACCAAAACTCAATCAGCTTGTCAAACAACCTCTGCCACTGTAGCCTTCTCTAGCCCTTGAAGGTGGTGAGAATTAGTCGTATGTGCACGTTAAGAATTTTGTTCCTCGATAACTTGCGAAAAATTTGATGTATCGAAACCAAACTTGAGAATTGACTTCGATGACATTGGGATTAACAAACCTATTTCTGAACAGCTCATTCAGTCTTCATTTACACTCTGTACTCCACTTTCTGTTTCTTAAAATACATAATTTTTAAAACGTGAATATAAACATTTTTTATTTTATGTTATATTCTTTGAGTACTAAAAAATAATTCCCATGGTGATACAATTTAATCATTTGTCAGTATTTTGGTGAAGCATTTGTAAAAATAATCAAGAAAGAGTAAAAGTAAGATAAAATTCGCTCGTGTGGTAATAATATTAATCATAAAATCGAGTTATGCATTTATAGGTAATGGTGTTAGTATTTCTTCTTTATATAATAACCTGATACATCATTCCATTTAATATTTTACTCAGACAATCAAATATGTATGTGTCGAACCTTGAACACTCCAAAAACTTGTCTCCGTAACGAGCAGTAATGTATGAAATAAGAGAGTGTGAAAGTGTGTGATTTTAATATACGAAAGCATACTAGTTGATTGTAATTTGAATGGTGCATACGTTTTCTTCTATTTTTGTGAACTTTTCAATTTCTTGTGTTTCTTTTTGAGTGTATAATCTCTTCTAAAAAAAAGTTCTTGTATCTTACCACTATCCCGGAATAAGCCACTTTGATGAATTAGTCGTTAGATATCTTAAGATTGAAAAATGTTCTTGTGGAGTATTTACAAACTCACAGGGGTGGGGGGAGATACATTCCGTTGCTCAGACGCCACTATCAACACTCTCTCTTACTATCTGTATTCATAGTGTGGCTATCTTTCTTCATATATGTTTCTCATTTACTTTATATCCATGTAAGCGTGTAGTGTCTGATCCTTAAGATTGAAGGTATGTAGATACATCACATATTCATCATAATATTCAAGTCGTAACTTGGTTAAATGTGTCGTCATGTTGTTAAGCTGAATTTAATACAAAAGATGAGTCAGAAGAAGCAGACACCTTAAATATCCCCTACATGAAAAAAGATGTGTGAAGTGTGGTTCGATACGTCAAGTCGTAAGATGGGGCTAATCATTTAACGTATTAAATTGATTGTAGCAGTTTTACTCTGCAGTTATTTTGACGCGTTTATTGCTTTTAAAATAGAACTATATATATTTTCCAGCGCTACTCTAAAGCTCAAGAAAATAAAATAAAAAATGAGTTCAAGTTTTATTGAATTTGAACGAATTACAGCCGAGGAACAACACGGCGAGTATTTACACTCTTCTCAATTAAATGAATTTGTAGTAAGTGGGCTTCTTCGCACCTAAGCTAATTCTTTTGGCTATACGAGGAAAAGTGTACTTGAACTTTTAAGTGCACTGAAAAAAAGTCTTGCTCGTGCCCTTCTTAACTTAAAACTTATAGTTCTAACAACAAAACTGCAGTAAAAACTCTAATTTCAATAAAAATATAATGTATTTTATAGATAAGAAACATAAACATTTTAACATTATCAAACACGACAACGTACTAAACAGATCAATCAGTTTAAAACTATATATTTCCAAACCTTACAAAGTGTATGTAGCCTACACATCCGCGTATTGAAAAAAGGTTATCCTGAAAATTATATTCCTCCTTGAACCCTTTGCAAATGATTCATTGACCGATCTAAACAAGACGCCTCCAAGATACGGTGTTTAACGGTCTACACGGAGAATTATTTCCACAATAAAAATGTTTATATTCACATTTTTAAAATTTTGAACCAGATGTGGCGCAAGGGCAATAATGAGATCGAAATAAGCCGTCCAGAAATAGACTTCTATTCCCAATATATTGAAAGTGACTTAAGTTTGGTTTCGGTCCTTCAGTTTGTTCGTGAGTTATCGGGGAACATTAACTCTTAACACACAGGCATACACGCATACAACATTGAACATAATCGCTAAAATTTGAAAATTGAGTCTCTTGAAGCCAATTCATATAGATTTGAAGAGATCCTGAATTTTTTTTCGACTGAGTACAATACTTTCCCTACAAATTCTGTGTAGTTGGAAAGTAAGAGTAGAGAGTTACGTGAGAAAAAAATCACTTAGTGTCAACATCTCTGCATAAGAAAGAGAAACTATATATCTTTGTAAAATCCACATACAATTTTTTTAATTTCTTTAGGGGATTTTTGAGGTGTTTGCTTTTAATAACGCGCCCAGTATATACTTAAGTGACGCCCAGTATTGTACGCGTGGAATAGAACACAAACGAAGCAGAAGACTTATTCTATACAAAAACCCACGACGTCAAGTAACAGAGGTCGTACGAAAAATCGATGTCATGATACCGAGGTGGAATCCGAAATACTTAACGACGGCAAACAATGGGTTTAAATGTGTAGTAATATTGAGGATGACGAGAAGGCCGTTATTTCTTGGCAGCTTTTGCGAGCCCGAAATTTCCCTGTCTGCGATTCATGCCGTTAAGAAGCAGCTCTGCGTTTGAAGAGGGGTTTTTGAGTGCGAGTCGAGAGGACGTCTGTGCGGAATAAATCTCTGGGAGGAAATTCGAATGGCAACTGCGCGCCCACTCTCTTTCAGCTTCTCCCCACGAATGAAGGAGCGAAAGAAGAAGCCTCGATCGCACACATCAACCACCTGGCGATTCTCCAACTGCCTTCCAACCCTTCCTCTCCCTTCCTCTCCACCTTCAATACACGCCCACTGTCAGAGGCAGGGGTGCTTTACATCAGCTATCGCCTCGCAACTACCACACACAAGAAAGAGAAATTCACTGAAATCCAACTCACCGAATACAATGTACTTACTCTAACACATCGAATAGACCATTCGGTAAATAGTCTTATCAATAAGTAGGTCAATTGTTAAATAGGCTGATCGTTAAGTAGGTTGATCGTTAAGTAGGTTGATCGTTAAATAGGCTGATCGTTAAATAGGCTGATCGTTAAATAGGCTGATCGTTAAATAGGCTGATCGTTAAATAGGCTGATCGTTAAACAGACCGATCGTTAAATTGGCTGATCGTTGAATGGTTAGACCACTCAGTGAATATTTAAGTCACCGAAACAAATCAGTTTATATTTTTTATTCTTATAACATAAGTAATATTAATTTTAAGACTTCCGGAAATAAACTAACTTTCATGTTGGTTGTTGTTCATGCAGTATATAAGTTTGTTTACTTTTTTTGAGAAATAATAACTTTCTCTTGGAATTCAGTAAAACTGTTTCAGAAATGCAACAAGTAATAATAGAGAAATAAATGTTCCCACCGAATTTGAAACAGTATTTAGTTTTAAGAGAAACTCAAAGAAAGCAAAGATTTAGCCTAATCCATTTCAAGGAAAACAATAGAATTTACTACAGGTTGGCAAACTGTATGCACGTGAAATAACATCACAAACAATTTTATATGGTTAATTTTTCAGTGGATATACTGTTTGGCTTTTGTTCCTTGATCCATCGCATATGTAGGTTTCCACAACGGTTGATTAACTCTTTCAAATAGTGTTTTTATTGTGTAGCACATCTTTATTCGAATTTTGATCTACATAAATTGTTTAGTTGTTATAGATAATGTTAAAGCATTTGTGAAATTACTCTATTGATTATTATATTATTTCGTCTTTGTGTGGAGTATCTATTTTTGGAGCGAAATTACTTTGATATAATTTTTAAACATTAAGTAATGCCTACTTATCCTATTACTTTATAATATATAACTCTTACTTCATATTACAAGTTGTATTATGAAAATTATTTTTTTCTTTGTTACAGGTAAGGTATCACCCCTGAGCGTCGTATTGGTTTGGATGGTTTGTAGTATTTGGTGAGGAGCCGAGAACTAATGTACCAAATGGTGGTAGGCATATCGTATTTTATAATTATTTTTTTCTTTTGCAAATTACCACCAACGTATCACAAACGGATACACTGAGGATCGAATCCAGCTAACTAGAACACCTATAAAGTAGCAAAAACGAGATGTGCAATATTTCTTTATTGCAATTTGCAAGTATTAGTTGAGAGAATGAGTGAGCACGTGTTTTGACGAGGTCAGTTCATAGTACATCGTTTCTAGTCAAATCAACACAGGTCTCGAAATAACAATCTCAGACTTTGATTTTAGAGGGAGGGGATTTCATATAAACTAAGAAAAGTACCTACTATTATTGTAGTATTTCCACCCACTTGGAGTATATAGCAATGTAATGTTTAACCAAAAAACGCTCATAAATGATTTTACACAAAACGTTTAAATTGTTGTGGGCGCTCTTCTAATTGAGATAAGCTAAATTATGATACTTCCCTTAGCTCTATTTCGTTAATTCTGTGTATTGTATTATCTTGTCTATGGTATATTGTATGACAAAGGTCAACGAAGAAAAAAGTGTCAATTTAAGAATCGAAAGTTGATTATTAATTTTTCTTAGGACACAGTTTTAAAAATTTTATAATAAATACGAGGGAGAGGTAATTCATTCATAAGTCATTTAGCAAATTTTAAATGTGGGATGGATAATCATGGGTTCATTGTTAAAACAATAAGATAATTTAGGATTGTTGCAGTGTCGCATGTGGCACTACAATTTTAATCTTAATTCCTGCCAAACACGATAGTTGTATTGAATATTGTTGAAATGTTATAATTTAATGTCGTATATACTGTAAGAAGGGCGTTTTTTAAATGAATATGGAAAGGAAAAATTTTAAACCAAAAGAAAAATGATGAACATGACAAATTTAGTGAAAATACTCGCACATTTCTCTATACAAATGTTCAATAATTCTTAGATTTATTTTTACAGAAAAATAGAGGAAATATATTTAAAATATTATCAAAATAGATTGAATACTAAAATAATATTTAGTTAACATGAAATGCATGAATTTTATTCTTCTTGGGTCAATAATGATGCGGTAAAGTTCGAAATCTTACCCTGAAGTGATCCTCGGATATAAGAACTTTCTTCAGTTTTGATCATTTATCAAATATTTTCCGTTCTATGTTTTCTTATCAAAGGAATTTATTTTCTCCACGAGTCAAACATTTTGAGTCTTTAGCTATTTTGGGAGGTGATT
Source organism: Laupala kohalensis (assembly GCA_002313205.1). Lineage (NCBI taxonomy): Eukaryota > Metazoa > Arthropoda > Insecta > Orthoptera > Trigonidiidae > Laupala > Laupala kohalensis. The sequence goes on from NNCF01129419.1 coordinate 233,915, forward strand.
CACCATCCGAGCTGCGACAAAAAGTGCCAGATTGATTTTTTTTACCAGCCAGACTATGTCTACGACGGATAAATGTTCTGTTTATATAGATGTTTTTCATCCATTCCTAGAAAAAATTGTTTGTGGAAGTTAAATCCTTGTTATAGCTATTAATTGTACTCTCTCGTACTCGTTATTTCTTGATTGGACATATCCTTTAAATATGCAAGACAGATGTGACCGAAAAAAGAAAATGCCAAGTCTTGTAGGAGTTTTCAAACTTTGTCCCAGTACTTCATTTCTGTGTTATTAATAGATCGTAATTATTGTATGTTCCGAACGAAAATATATTTCATTTATCGACGAGAGCCCTAATGGATGCAGAGTTGCTCTAAAATACTTGAACTTGTAAACCATTCTGTGCGATTAAATACCTAATGCAGATTATGTAGCCTGATGATGTATGCAGACGAAGGCAATTGTCGAAAGGAACTTTTATGGAGTGGCGAAACCATATTGGACAAAATTCCTAAATATCTTAAAGGACACAATTTTATAGGAAGTTTACATCCAGTGGAACAGGTGTTAGCGTTCTTGCTTATCACCAAGACATCCCAGGTTCAATTTCTGGTGGAATTGGAAAAAAATTGTAGTTTTTTAATGTCCCAGTTCATATAGCTGTGACTACTGAAAAACGAACCCTCCTTTTTCTATTCACATCCTGTTGCTCCTAGTACCTCTAACTCTATTACTAACTACTCCTACTAATACCTCCATGAGCGCCAAGTTGTTGGTAAACCCAGCTAACAATAGTCCTACCACCCACCGCTCCACGTAGATAAGGTTCAATGCCACGCTATATTTCCCATTTACAAATACTAAAAATAGTAATGAATATCTGCTATGTTCTAAACTATGCTGGCTCATATTTATAAACCGCAAACACCTAGTATTAAGAATCTTGCAGCGCAGAAGGTGGTTGTTACACTGGAACATAGTTAACACGTAGTGGCACCTCCCCATCACCCGCTGGTATTACTCATCTGTCTGCTCACGAAGATCCCCCTATTGTACATCTCTCACCACCAGAGCGCTCCACCTGCGCCGTGGACAATTGAAAGGAATGTGACGCGTGTCACACTCCACTTGATAAATTACCCTTGGCAATCGTTTACAACGTACAGCGTGACTTAATCGACAGCCCCCTTTTCAGAGATAATTGATGCTCTCTTGTATACAGTTTTCGAAAGGGGAAGCACTCGGAAACAGTGACGATATATTCCGGTGGATGAGCATGCCTCTCGCTCCCTTATTCGGATAATGAATGCTAGTCGTTATACAATGAAGCTGTGTGCATTGAGTGAATACCTCTTCGATCAAAGGAATTCCATTTTCCGAAATATCGTTCAAAAAGAGGTGTTTCAATTTAAATGATTCAGTTGGCGAAAGAGTGACCACCAATTATCTAAACTAATTAAGAGTTGGACGGTTTCGTGGTGTAGGGTTTGGCAAAGTTCATCATCGCGAAAAAGCTAAGGTGTTGTTTACTCTCACTTAATTGAATGGTTTTTCATTCTGTTTGGTGGACATCCCCAGTTGTTTATGCAACTACATACTCTGCAATTCTATCGCTCTCAAGTTGTATTGACAATATCCATCAAAAATAACGGATAAAGCTTTCTGCTGTTTTTAATCATTAATGAGGGAATGGACATTTTGATAGTTTTTATGTAAGCATTAACAAATATCCTTCATTCAGTGAACTACATGAATTAGAACTGATTTTTTAATGAAAGGGATAGTGTTTTTTATTTGTAGCGGAAAAGAGATGTTCAAATACATTTGCTGATGTTACGTATAAACACTGTCAACAATATGGTTGTTAGATCTAAATTTAGATATTAAACGCCACTGTTTTGTTTATTTGAACAAATGGAGCATCAAATAGCTCTAATATTAATATTTTTATTTTATCTTTCCTTTAAATTTCTTCAATTTAATAACCAATTTATTTTTGTATTATTGATGGAGTGTGAGGTGTGTGACAATTAAACTGATAAAACAAGTACCTAAAACAATTTTCGATAAACTGTTTCTTTATTAGAGAAGCGAAAGCTAATTCTTTAGACTAGAGTGATTGAAATTTTAGTGAGGTCAGCGATGTAGAATTATTGAATATTATTGAATCCAAAGCAAATATTTACGACCAACTACATTGAGGCACGCTTAATTAATATAAATTTCACTTTCATTATACCATTTTTAAGGATAGTCCTGTATCCCCATTTTGAAAATTCAAACTTCTAGTCGATCTCTGTGGAAAAAGACAATTCAAGGGTCAATACAAAAAACCTTCCTTGAAGTGTCAACGGACATAAATTGCTGCTTATGAACATAAGTAATAAAATGAGATCCAATATCTTCAACTTTATTGGTAACAGGAGTCTCGAAAATAAGATGAACAAGTAAGGAATCGCATATTTATTCCATAAGGTACACGGAAGAAAGATATGCATAAACAACCTTAACACGGAGATACATGTGAAACCGATACTCAAGCGTACACAACATCGTGTGCCGCGTGCTTCACTTATCTGTTGTATAGGGATGTGAACTCAGGTCTTCCGGGGTTAGGCTCAGGTCGAAGAGGTATACAGTTGTGGAAGACGAACGGGTGGTTTAGTGGTCAACACCTCTGTGATAGAAAAGGGGTCCCTGGGTCGATTGCCGGCTCGTCGCCACTTTTACCAAGCCGAATGTTGTTTCAATAAGTAAGAATATTCTTCGAATATCGGTATAGATGAAATTAATAACTACGGTATTTATTATTTTGAAGTATTCGAACAAACTAAACGACTGGGTCTAATTAGTTCAAGGACCTTCAGCTTTCTCGTTTCTTTAACTTATTAAAATATTGTATACTTTTAAAATTTAAAAATACTTTCGGGGCAAAAATACTAAGAATTTGTCTCTAGTACTAAGAACTAAGTACGAAAACTCTCAGAACTAAGTATGTTGGCTGCAAATGCCAACAAAACGTAGTTTCTACAAAATGATACGTCATAATGCCTCGATAGTGTTTTTAAATTTTGATAGTAAGCCGCGAAAACTTGCATCACCATTGTGTACTTTGTCATCTTCCTGGAAGTTGTTGATATATACGAGTAACATTAATATTACGTAATATTTTCAGGAGGGTATGTGCCTGTTATATGTAATAAGAAATCAGAGTGGTTTCAATTGAATAACAGAAAACAACTTTTCATGAGGTAACCAATTACAGAATGATAACACTATTTCAACGATGTGTTTTAAAAAACAAATTTTCTACGGAATGATTGATAATATAAGTAGGGAAGCAAACAAAATTGGAATTTATCATTTTTGTAAATAAACTCCTTTCTTCAGGACAGCGGCGAAATTAGGTCTATTAAAATTTCATTCTGACAGTCATTATCTGGATGTCTGAAGAACATTTTCTTGCGTACGATGAATCAATATAATTATGTTATCATTACTCCCATGTGTTTTTTCTCCAAACGAGGACACAAAACCACACACATCCAATATCACTCCTCGAATACCAATTTCCGTTGATGTTCGTACATGGACGCATTACGCGGCCACTTCAACCGATTACGTCCAATGTGCTTCTTACTCCACACAGGTCTCTCGCCTAAACAACGAAACCCATTTGCAATTAAAAGCTGTAGAATTATATAGTCAATACCATTCATTACAACGAGTGTACTTTAGATAACACAGGAATTTTCCTTATTTTTCCATGCTATGCTGAAATCCAAGTTGAGAATTCCTAAAGGTACGACCTTACAAAATAGGGGGTAATTTGAACAGAACTACAAACAACAGATATCCAACTTTCATAATAAAAGAGTATTCAAGAATGTATTAGGAAAAAAAGAGAAGAATTAACATTGAAACTGTGAGAACGTATTTATTTGAAGGAAAAAAAAAGACTTTTATGCTTTGGAGCTTTGGCAGTTATTATATAAGCATTTTCTTCGCTCTGTAAATATTATATCACATCGTAAGGAATTCTATGAAAATCAGATAGATCTCAATCAGGGGAATCAGAAAGCAGTGTGGAAAACTTTAAAAGAAATAATTCGAGGTGAATAATATAAAGGATTGGAAATTAATAATATAGATTTTGAAATTGTAGACCCGAACGAAGTTAGCAATTTGGTGGACGCATTTAACCTTTATTACATAAGAAGCATTGAGAATATAATGATGTCTATACAAGGTGATACGAATGGTGGCAATAGAAAAACGACCATATTTGTTATAGAGAATAAGGGATCCATAGAAACCTTTAAAATGATAGATATAGAACAATTAGAGCAGATTATTAAAGAATTACCAAAATAGAAAGGTACTGATGAAGGAATAAGTAGCGATATTTTGAAAATAGCCCTTCCGGTAATAAAAAAGGAATTCTTAGATGTTATAAACGATTCATTAGCGGATGGATGTTTCCCAGAGGGTTGGAAAACTTCCACAGTAATGCCTATTCTAAAAGTTGCAAAACCCAAAATAGCAAGTGAATTTCGACCTATTAATTTACTTCCTGTTTATGAGAAAGTGTTGGAAATAATAGTAAAAAAACAAGTAGAGACTTTCTTAGAAAAACATTGATTAATAACAGAACATCAATCGGCATTTAGAGAAAACTGCTCATGTGAAGCAGCAATTCAATCAGTAGTCGATGAGCGGAAAGTAACCATAAGTGAAGGTAAAATGATAGGAGTCATATTCATGGATCTGAAACGAGCTTTTGAAACAGTAGATGGGGAGAGACTTTTAAATAAACTATGCCACTATGTCATACGGGGAAAAGTTCTTGAATGGTTTAGGTCATATCTCACGAACAGGAAACAGCAAGTTAGATTTAACAATGTATTTTTTAGGTTGACAACTACAGACTATGGTGTACCACAAGGATCTGTGCTGTGACCATTGTTATTTATAATGTATATCAATGATATAATTAATTTCTGTCCAGAGGGAAGTAGTATTAAACTATTTGCAGGTGATACATTAATGTATGTGCAAGGGGAGAGTGCTTTAGATATAGAACAGAAGATGAATGATGTATTTAACAGAATAGAAAAATGGATGAATAACAAAAAATTAAAAGTGAACGCGGATAAAACAAAATTTATGATTATCAGGAGCGGTAGAAAAGAAGCGAAAGCAAATATTACATTAAAATGTGTAAATAGAACTGAAATAGCATGTGTAGAAAAAATAAAGTACTTAGGAGTTATGATTGACGATAAGTTAAGGTTCAAAGATCACTGTGACTACATGATTCGGAAAGTAGGAAAAAAAAAACGTTTTTTAAACAGACTTGGGAACTATATATCGGTTTACGCTAGGTGTATCGTGTATAAGACGATAATATCTCCTCACTTTGACTAATGCTCAACAATTTTGATAAATATGGGGGAAACAGAATTAAAAGCACCACAGAAAATGCAAAACCGATCAATGAGAGCAAATCTGCATTGTGATAAGTACACGAAAATAGATATGCTCTACACACTACAATTTTTGACAGTACCACAGCGAGTGCATTTAAATGTATGCATATTTGTTTATAAGATAGTAAATGATTTGACGCCCAGAAATTTGAAAATTGTACAAAATTGTTACAAATTGTAGGACAAGGTGATGTAATTGAGGCCAGACAATATAGTAATATTTTAGTTCCTTTTAGAAAAACAACCAATACACAAAATAGCGGGTTCTATGAAGCCATCAAAATGTACAACACATTGCCTAACGAAATAAAAGTATGCCAATCATTGACTTCGTTTAAACGTCTCTTGAAGGAATTTGTCAAGTCACAAATATAAAGAAAACCGACGATATCGCGATTGCGAGCGGCGCGGTGTTTGTTTTGTTTCAACATCCGACAGCGAAATGATGAAGGACGCTGACATGCAGCCTTGGAACGTAAATTGCAAGATGTAATTCTTTAGTTCATAAGTAAATAGTCTCATTACTTTATTACTGTATTATGGTACAATTCTTATATTGATTGTATTACATATGTATATAAAAATAGCCGAGAAGACCAAATCAATAGTCAATCAATCATTGGAAAGTGTATCAAAAACATAGCTGAGCGTAACAAAGAAAACATGTCTACTCATTGCGCATGAAAGAATACAGAGCTGAAAGGGAAGAATACAAAAATCGATTCCTCGCGGTCCTCAGTAACCCATTCACCGAAGAAGAAACGAGCTGAATACGCACGGATTTGCTCGCGTGTGTTTTGTGATTTTTAGTCGTATATTCTTCCTCAAATCCCCATTGATATCCAAAGAAAATATTGTTGAAGTAAGCGTTAAAATGTACTTTTCATGAGTACTTTAACATCTTCTGCTACAAAGGATAGAAGTGATTTTTTAAAAACAGCTTCTGATATGATGAAAATATTGACTTTCCCTCGATGATAAATTTATTAAGACACTAGTAGGACGGTTTTTAAGTGGGGAAAAATAACATGCTTCGTCATATACGAAATAAAACACGTTCCTGTACAATTTATGCCCTGAATTTTACCTCAGAAAAAAAATGATCGACGGTGTAGACTGTTCGGATCCCGCAAAATTTCGGGAAATCTATTTCGGTCAAGTTTGCTAGCCAACATTTGTTCGATAACTAATATTTCAAATTATTTCATATTGATGTGACGCTATTGTTATATTAATTCGTTTGTTCATGATGCAGATGACAGTTGTAGCTTAGTGAGCTGTTCAGTTCTGACATTAACACAATTCTTATGTTTGCCGCGAAGTTGTATTAGTTCTCAGAATGATGGGAAGAGGTTTCAATTATTAATGACACATTTGCTGCATTATGAGAGAAAGACACAGATTTGAACTTCTCCGATTTATGTAGAGAATTACGTTACAATGTATGTCGATTCATATTTTCATCTCTGTACCTGAAAGGATGTGTCTTCATGAAAACGTTCAACATATACATGATGTGAGCTACATATAAGACATTCAGGGTAGCTATTTGGGTAGTAAAGGAATAAATAACGCGAGCCCATGACTTGTTCCATGAGTAACTCCTTGTATTACGTTTAATGAAGAAAATTTCACGTTACTTGCTATGTCTGTTTGTGCTCAGAATTTAAGAGACTTAATTATGTGATTTGGCGATCCATTGGCCGCAGACAATGAGAAACGAGGAACTTTGGTGACATGATGGCGAGGGACTGATTGACAAACAAATCAAAGGAATGAAATGGATATGGATTGGGTTCACACTGAAGAAACAGGATAATAACACAGAAAAAGAACATCTGGAATGGAATCCACAGCGGGAGCATAGGAGTACAAGACCACGTTGAGAAGAACATGCTTAAGGAAGCAGGAGATCTTGGAAAAACATGGAAGTGAAGAAGTTGACAGCAAATCGTGTCCGGTGGAAGGCTTTCATCGATGCCCAATGCTCTAGAATAGAGCAACAGGAGTGAAGAAAAAATATTTAATTGCCGAAGACTACAATAATCCAATATTCTCTATAATAATAACAATTTTATCAAAATTACTGCCAAAAACAGTTACCAAAGGCAAACAGAACCCTTTCGGTGGACTCATTTATGTGAGTAAAAGGGTATTTTTTCGTGCACCCATTTAAAAAGGTGAGTGGACCCATTTGAAAGGGTCCGTGGAAAACGTATAAAGCGGCATATAATTATATTCACAAATGTAAATAAAAATAATATACATCAGGTGGGTTTGAAACTACGAGCTATCTGTCTAAGGTAACAATCTCTTCGCTACCACTTGCGCCAAGGTGACTTGTGCAGGGTGAGTGATTGAATGTTTATAGATTTACAAAACACTAATACAAGAAGACTAACGATACTTCTGAGAGATGCAATCATGTTAGATGTATAAATATACATTTTGAAAGCTTGAAGCTGTTTTTCGTCTATTTCAACTTTCTTCATTAAATCCTGATTCGCAGAAAGGAGTTCTTTAATTAACGCAAATAGGAAGAAGGGGTAGGATATTTAATAACATAAAGAAAGATTTTACGAGCGTTATTTATTCCACAAACTAGATAAATACTTCTTTATTAAATTATGCGTTATTTATATTGTCGTTTGTATAATAGTATAATCAGAAATAGGGTTTATTGTACCATAACAAGAATACAAAATTTACTCATATATTTAATATTCCAAATTAAAGGGTGCGTGGACCCAAGCGTACTCATTTAAAAGGGTACGTGGACCCATTTAAAAGGATGCAAACCCATTTAAAAGGATTCATGGGCCCTGTAACATCGTAGCCAGTATAGATTTTGAAATAACATTTTCATGCAAACTTGTATTTATGATTTGCGAGTTTGTCTACATTTGTAAATATTCAGAGCTTTATGTAATTTGAATTAAATGTTTTATTGTTATTACTCGTGTGTTTGATTGCTTGGGGAAACCAAGCTGGTGGCAGCGAACTCTACCATAAAGGTTGTGGTTTATGGTTGAATCCCGCTTCTCCACCAAAA
>NNCF01129419.1:242581-282292 GCA_002313205.1 Laupala kohalensis
CTACAATTTGGGTGAGTACTCAGCTTGTTGTTATACAAATCAGGTTCAAGTGAAGTTAATTTTAAGAAATTTACAAAATGGCATATTTTGCGAAATTTCAAAAGCGAGTGCTACTGGAAGCCGCGAGTGAATTAGGAATAAATGTAAATGAAAATAATAAAATTAAGGAAATTAAGAACTTAATTATGTCAGATGTAGATTACGATGCGGAATTCACATTGACGCTATTAGAGATAGTCAAAGAACGACAGGTAGCGGAAGCCACCGCGGTTGAAACTGCCGCTGCTGAAGCTGCAGCCGCAACCGTGGCCGCTTTAGAAAGAGAGAAAGAACGCGCGTTTGAGCTAGAAAAATTTAGGATTGCTGCGTGCAGTTCAGGACAGTCTAGAGAACGAGATGCGGTTCATCTCGACTTAAATCGAATTATAGGGAAATTCGACAAAGATACTGATTTAAGCTTATATTTAATTCTATTTGAAAGACAGGCTACGCAATTAAATGCTCCTAGAAATCAATGGGTAACATATTTATTAGGTCTTTTGCCAGTGGATATAGCGCAACAGGTCGCGAAGGAAAGTAATAGTCGTGATTATGAGGAGATAAAAGAAATCTTATTGAAAAGATTGAAAATGAGCGCGGAAAAATTTATGGTATTATTTTTCTCGCGTCGTAAAAATGAAAACGAAAGTTGGGAAGATCTGAGGTTCAGTTTGGAAATATATTTTTCTGAATGGATAGATGGAGTAAACGTAGATACCTTTGAAAAGCTTAAAGATCTAATTATCTCAGATCAGATTAAAAGAAAAGTTCACCCGGATGTTCGTGAACATTTTATTGAAAATTTGACAAAATTCAATAACTCGAAAGCACTAAGTAACAAATTAGACGAGTATGATTTGTTAAAATCTGAAATTCGACGGCCAGTAAAATTTCAGAAACCGAACGTACAAAATCAGGGAAATAATAATGGAAAAATAAAACAGAATGCGTCAAATCATGTTGCGAATGAAGTAAAAACCAGTCACGAACAGAAACCAGTTGATTCCGGTAAGAAACTTCCCAATAAAACTACCGAAAGTCGTAATGCGTTTGAGCGACCTTACGTACGACGATGCTTCGTATGTCAATCCGAGGAACATATTTCTTACAATTGTCCTCAAAAGAGTGAGCGACCCGCGCCGGTGAAAACTATTCAAAACGTGACAGAGGTAATTCAAAATATAAGAGAGCTGGGCCAAAGCGTTGATAATCCTTTTATTTTTGGGGAAAAAATAAATGAACAAAATATGAATATCTGCAGAGATAGCGGTTCTTCATTTGATTTAATATCAGAGAACTACGTGGACGAGTCGATGTTCACGGGTACTAAGGTGATGCTGTCGCATCCGTTAGACGTGGAACTGGTGTGCTTGAGAATAGCGAACATTTCCGTAGAAATGGCCACAGAAAAGGGTGAAGTTGTGAGCACGGTCACTCAGGCCGCTGTAGTTCGCCGCGAGTTAGGATATTACCTACTTGGAAATAAGACGACCGCTCTGCTTAAAAATGCGCAAAATGACGCAAGTGTTGTTATCGAGAGTACTAACGCTGTAATGTCGCGGAGAATTGCGCGTAATAAAGACTCTGAATCAGTTCTTGAACCCAAGTACCCTTCAGTTGTAGAAAACAAAATTGAAATGGATTTGATTTTATCAGATAACAATTTAGATATGTCGCCGAAATTAGTTGAAGTTTCGGAAAAATATTTCGTTGAAGAAAGACGTAATTGTGAGACGTTAAACGAAACCTATGAATCACAAAAATTTTGATGTTCATAATAATATCACTTCTGAATCAAATTGTCCTAAAGATTCAGCGAAATTGAATACCTTTCGAGGAGATGTTGTAAAATTCTCTCCAGTCTCAAAGCCAAAATATTCTAAAGATGTGCTAAATGAATCCATAATAGTTTCTAGTACCGAGTTAAACAAAGAAAGTGAGTTTGTTGATACTGTGAGTATTAGTAGGAAATTAAATTCATTAGATTATGAGGATGTCATTAATGACGCAGTTGATATGAAATATTTTTGTATGGAAACAGATTCTAACTCAAATATTCCTTTTGACAATTGGAAGTCATTTCACCCTGGAATATTTTCTAGTAATGGTCGTGAAAGTACAATTGCGAGATGGGATTCTGTTACGAGTCAGTGCAACGGTACATTACGTAACCAGGAAAGAGTGTTTGAGTGTAGATAGCCATGACAAAGGTATTCAGGATATTGTCTCGGATGATATTAGGAGAAAGATTTGGTCTCTTAATTTCAATCATTCTGTTTCCTTTTGGAAGGTTAATGCAAATGCATATTGTATAAAATTTAATTCTAGGGGTTCTAGTGATTTAAATTTTGGTTGTGTTTATTATTATAATCATTATCCTGAACTAAGCTACATACAAGAATGTCGATTTTTATGTAAGGGTTTTAGAAAAACTGCGATAAATGTTAATGTTCGGAACGATGGAGAAACTGTATATGCTCCTAGTCAGTTAAATTTGGGGAATATTAATATTCAGTGTATGTTTTCATTTGTTTGCCATATGAATAAACTAGATATTTTTAGACATGTTACTAATGATAATTACGTGACATGTAGTTCTGCAATTAACCCTTTGTATTTTTTTTAATAATAATGTAATTGAGATGCCTCGAAAATTCAATTGGAGGTAGTTACTAGTTTTATTGAAAATGAATGTTCAGATGTTAATGTTAATAAATTGGTACCGGCTGAATATTTGAGACAGCATTTCAATGTATTACTTCCATCTATTAGAATCCGAGTTGTTGAATCTTTGGATTAGTTGATGTTTAAGGAAAGAATCTTCCGTTGCATATCGAGCATAGGAGATTAACTCGATTCTTTTCTAGTCTAGAGCTACTTATAGAGACGGTGGTTCAAGCAAAAGTTAGTAGATTGTCGGATTTAAATTGCGAATGTGATGTCCTCGGGAGCATCATGTGTGCAATGCAGAAAGTGAGATGTCACTTTGATACGGGTCAACTATATTGGATACCAAACCTGCTATTTAGTATTGAGCAGGGAACAAGCATATTAACGCTGATTTTTTAGAGTAGATAATCACATCGGTAATTATAGATTCACTCTAGAACTAAGCGTTTTATAATTGGTTTGTGAAGGATAATCAATTGTTATTTTACTCATTGCGTATTTTTATCACGTATAAATAATTTGGGCTTTACTAAGAAGTTGATCTAATGATTAATGTTATTTATCGAGGGTAACTTAAATTGTGTATATTTCTCTTCAGTTACCATTAGCAGTTTTATTAAGAGTAGTTAATCTTGTAGTATATATAACTGAAATCTTGAAGCAACAAAGAGAGAAAGAGTTATATTTTCTCGGAACCAGGTTTGCAAAATAACTCGCCATGCCATATTTGTTTTAAAATTGTATAATATGATATGTAAATGTTAACCTGTATTTGTATTAACAACGGGGCGGGTATTCGCCTCTGTATTTGTGTGTTGTGTCAAGATTGGTGAACTGTGTTCTCTTCCATCTGATTTTTCTTCGTGGTCATCAAAGCTAAAACACTCAGAAAAAATTTAGTGGGGAGGAGCTGTAACATCGTCGCCAGTATAGTTTTTGAAATAACATTTTCAAGCACTGTGCTCGCCGGAAATTCCAATGGCGATTAAGAGCCATGCCCGTCGCCGCCCAAACAAGGAAAGGTGCGCGTTAAGACCTCTCATATTGTGAAGAGGCAGAACTCCCTTCTACTTCTGAAAACTGAGATGAACGCCCGGGGAAGGAAAATGAGTGTGTATGGAATATTTCAGCGTTTGACAGAAATAGTGTTCATCCGAAAAGGCAGTTTTTCTCGGAAGCTGAGGACCAAGCCGAGGTGGGGTGTTGGGAACGGGCGAAGAGATAGTCACGTGACCTCCACCTCAATATATATTGGAGGGATTTCAGCTCCTAAGTGACTTTTATACTGGAGGCTTTCAGACTTTGAGACAAGTGCGAAAGCGTATAGAAGTACGCAAGTTATTTAATATGTAACTTGGTTAGTTTGGTCGTCAGACCACTGAGAATTGCTGCGGTAATTCTATTACTTGCTATAGGCGCGAATAACATAGCTTGGAACAGTTTTTTATTTCGAGATAGCAACTTGGAACTTAGGATAATCTGGGTAGATTTCGGAGTTAATTCATAACACCAGTAGTTATAACTGTGTGTAATCATTGCTTTTAGATAGCAATATCAAGTAATAACAAGTTCAAACTTGTATTTATGATTTGCGAGTTTGTCTACATTTGTAAATATTCAGAGCTTTATTTAATTTGAATTAAATGTTTTATTGTTATTACTCGAGTGTTTGATTGCTTGGGGAAACCAAGCTGGTGGCAGCGAACTCTACCATAAAGGTTGTGGTTTATGGTTGAATCCCGCTTCTCCACCAAAAAGCTTACGCACATCGCATATGGACTTGTGGTGTGCCGTAACAGGCCCTTTTAAATGGGTTTTTGTTCGCTTCGGGTACATACTACGTATGACCACGTAGAGGTCTAAACTTATTTACTCCCTGGAAGCAAGCAAGGGACAATCCCATCAATCCCCATCAAGAACCTTAAGGCAGATGTGGATTTAACATTTCAGTACACTCCTAACAATAAAAATAGTTTAATACGTGTTATAATATTAACATAATACCAGCAAATTTATATTTAATAAAACAAAAATAAGTTATTTTAGAAGTATGTATTATTATGAAACTATAAATTATTCGGAAAGTATTGTTTAAAAATTGTAAGTATTAAATAACACTAAGTTCCAGATTTATTACTTCAATAGATGCCACCCTTAAGCCAGAACCTAGCGAGTCTCAATATAAAAAAATCCACCTCTACCTAAAGGAAAGCCAGAGAAAAAACTGTCCAGTATGGAAAAACCCGGGCGAGGATGGGCCTGGATTTGAATAGCGTCATCTTCACTACTACTTGTACTTTTTTATCCTTATATTTGGTTCATTTGGTTGATTCGAGATATCGTTCCAATCGAGAGAGGCTCAAGTTCTCTCTCCGAAATTCGAGGCGACTTCCGTACTCTGAACGCGAAGCGTAACATCGCCATTTCAACAACGAACATTTTTTGCTTGATTTCACCACTTGCCATGTTATTGAATTCCTTTCGCAGTAGGCGGCATTTTATCGGTAAACGGAGAACGACGTTCGAGTTGAAGAACTCCAATATTTTGTTTCGCGCACACGAAATATTGACCCTGGCGAATGCTGGAATTAATATTAGAGTTCGCAATCCGTTGAAAACCCCCGCTAAACTATTTGCGCCAGAATTCAACGCGAGGATAAATTTGTATGCACTGTGCTCGCGTATTATAATTAGAAGTAAAAACATATCGATGGCACTAGTTGGACTTCGTTGGCGGATTCGTAAATTAATAGAATTATTTTTTGTATTACTACCGTCAATTTTATTACAAGATTCTATTTTTAGTAGTAATTGCATGCAAAAAATTTCACATGGAAGAAACGAATAATTACGTAATCAACGTTAAACAACGGGTTGACACATGCTTCCGTTCAGAAAAGTACATTATATATTTATTACAAAAAATATACTTTTGAAGAGTGTCGTAATTGTGTGAATGTGATAACTGTTTATTGTATATCCCACACATCGACGAAGTGTCGGTCATTGATTTATCATTCAGCGTGATTTCCGGTTTTAAGATAATATAAATACAATTCTTATTGTGCACACATTTGGGTTTTAGTCAAGTAATGAACCACGTATATTCTTTTTTAACTCTCAACTTCCGAATATTTAGTCGTGGAGGTGTGTTTGCATCGCCAACTGCAAGGTGGAAATTGCGACGGACCGGTACTCTAACCCAAGATCTCCTGCTCTAACCTCAGGTGTGCAGTTTACTGCATCTCACCCGCCTCGACTCCGAACCTGGGTTCACCGGAACAGCCTTCAATGTATATTCTTCTTAGAATTAAATAATCGAATAAATTTTGTGAAATGTTAAAGATAGTTGGAGACAAGACTACATAGCATAAAAGCACAGTATATAAGATTTTCCATAATTTAAGAAAATTTTTGCTGTACGTACTCGTACAAATAAATTGTCTTGATCATTATCTACGAAGGTGTCAGTAAGTGTCCCGGTCTTTGACATTTTGAACGACCCATTGTAACTAGTGTGTTCGGAGAATGAAAAGACGCTAAAACTTAACACACACGAATTTTATTTGCATCACCTGCGTCTTTTCGGCTGCTTTTGTTTAGAAATATGGCCTTTTGTTTTTGTATGGATTGTAATGTGTTTCTCTGGCGGTGATTTTTTTACAGGATGTCTATGGAGGTGGCGCGTTATTCTATACCTGAAACAGTCTACGTTATTTCACTTCAAAACGAACTTTGTCTGCAACTGGAGACTGGCTGTCATCGTCAGCAGTTCTTTCTTTTACAAGGTTTCTCAAAGTTCTTTACAGAAACATTTGTCTCTTTCTGTAAACAGACTACTGGTTGTAACAGAAAGTCTGTTAGAAATCTATCCTAGTTATGACATCGGAGTTGGCAAAACTGTTTAATATTGGAGACAACAAGGTGTTATCAAGTTGTCACACGATTTATTAATCATGTGAAGATTTATGCACTGCATCGTAACAATACACAAGGTATTGTGAAGGGTTGTTTAATTCTTAGTTTGAAAATGTAAATAACATACATTTAGTGCCCATGAGAGCGCATTTATCTCTTTACTTGGAAAAGACGAGTTTGGTTTGTTGATTGAGACATGGATGCAAGTCGATGAGCTGTAGGTTGCGAAAGTTATGAATTTATGAAATTATTGGCAATTTTATAGAGTCAACCATTTAATTCCAATTTTACAATATTACCCGTTTCAATACACTACTATTACCATAAATGATAGTGTACGACAGCAATATAAGTGAACACATAAGTCATTGTATTTATTCGACTTTCACACTTAATCCTGAACGATTCAACAAATTTCGACCAAACTTTGGAAAATTATTATTTACTAAATGAGCAAAAAAATCAGGTGTTAGACATCTCAACATTATTAAAGATCTAACATAAATATATCACCTATAATAACAAAGAAAACAGGATGCTGAGTGTTATCATGAATATTCCATATAGATACAGAATGTACTAAAGTCTTGTCTGTCCATCGGGAGATAAAAGAAAATCTGAAGGTAAAGGTCCTAAACAAAGATTCCTCTCCTATGAACTAAGTAATTAGTTTATCCAAGTAGCTTAATTACTTGAATTTGCAATGTTACCGCGATTAATGTAAATAAAATGCTATTTAGTGTTATAAAGAGTTTTGAATCAGTGGTTAATATTTTCTAAAGTAGCAATCTTCTTACGTAGCTTTACGAAATCGGAATTTTCTTCTTTTGTACCAAAAACTTCAAAACTATTCTTTAATTACAAAACAAAGGAACATAAATATTTTTTTAAATTACTATTTTTTGTTTCCCGGATTTTGAAAGAAAAGTAGAACGGAACTATATCTCATCGGTTTCAATTATTCTGTAAGTAAAAATCTAAAAGTTTATGATTTCATTTGATTTACGTGATGAAATGGAATATAAACAATGAGATTGATGTACTTAGTGTGGAAATTTGTGTATGATTTTGTGTATATTTTGTTTGCTGAGCAATACTCCATGGATGAAAATGGCTTCGACCACCAACATATCATCGTGACGAATGTTTTTGTTACTTTCAAAAAGCCATTGCACAGCGGCGAGTGATAGAGAAGTGTCGAATTCACCGAAATATAAAGCATTGTGAATTTATGAGGCTTATCATGGAATGCAAACATTGTGGAAATACAACACTGATCTCGCACGCTGCGCACTTATCTCAGGAGCATAAATTCATTCTATTTTCTTCACCAATACTCAATTTACTGGGCACTTATCTCATTTTATGTTATTTTTGTGGAGTTTTATAGCATTTCATCATTGAAAATAGAAATAAAAAATATTCGGATGGTTGCGTTTAATGTAATAATTTCTTATTTAATTGACGGTAGTAAATTTAGGTTTCGATATAAATATCTCTCATTCGAAAGCTATGCAGTAAAAATAATGGAGCAATACAAAAACTTTTCGTTTTTTTTCCTTTTCATGTGTGACAAATGTTGAGGAAAAATCTATCTTGAACATGTAATTTACATAGTTCACGAAGACTTCGCACATGTAAATATGATTGATGTATATTTTTCCGGTATTCAAATCTATACCACTCGATGTTTTCAAACTTGATGAAAATGTGCGAAAAGGTCTGGAAGGGACAGTGAAATATTTTAAATTTGTAGGAGATTCTGGAATCAATAGAAATATCGGTCAAATAAAACAAGTTAAAACTCAAAGACTGCTAGTGACAGCGTGGAGGGCCCCGAGGGGGGAGGGACAGCCTTGCGTGTCGGTACCTGTCGCTCAGAGCGCGTCAGACGTTTTATGTGGGTAAGTTTTTGACTTCTGTTATTTTTCTTATTGCTAAAAATTATTATTCCTTCTTCAGCGTAGTTCAGAATCATCATTAGGCCCTGATATGAATATCTTACTTATTTTAATTGTGATCAATACCTACCTACAACATTTAGCTATTTTGCTGTTCGATGAAGTATTTGAAACGAGTGTGGCGACCGTTGATACAAATTGTTTAGGGTCGATTCATGTTACGTATGAGATAACATTGTTTAATGATGTTGCTTTTTAAATAAGTTGATCCTGTTCTCTGGTCTTACTAAAAGTCATTATCAAATTGAAACTAGTGAATCCGATTTATGTGAATTTGGAAAATGTCTTTGAACCAAAAGGTTGATTAGATAACAAATATTAGATTAAATTAATATGATACAAAATAATTTTATACAGTTAAAATATCTCTATGTTGATCTCTCTAAATGAAATTGATTGTTTTACAAACAGACTTTTATTCACAACAAACATACTTTAAATTAACAACAAACATACTTCATATACATCATTACCTGGGGTTAGTAGAAATATCGGTTAACTGAAAACCTCGTTTTAACTAAACCTAGGCACTGTTTCGATTGTATCTCGTTAGCTTCTATCTAAGTTAAGAGCATATATGAAGAATAATCAATAATTATGTCATGTAGCCTGATATCCTAGCTATAATTAGAGCCCATTACCGAACAGATAGAGTATAAGATATTTTTTTCAAAAGTATACCTGTTGTTCCCAGTCTTCCCTACTTTGCGAGAAAGTCACAAACTGACATTCTTGTGGTTTTCATGAAAGAACTCGGTAAATAACCAGTTCATTGAACATGATCATAGCTGAGGGACGCGTCTCGGTGGGGAGGGGGTGCTGCTTTTGTGGGATTATCGAGATATACATTTTGTCGATTTATGGTTGGATAGTCTATATTAATAAAAGTGAATTATTGGGATTGTCTGTGGCATGAAAATCGGAAAAAGTAATCAATGAAATTATTTGAAATGTTGAAGGACTCTTCTTAAGGATTATTGCAATTAAATGAAAAGCATTCCTAATAGTGACGAATTACAAGAACAGTAGAAAAAAATTAAGATAGGCTGCTCATCAGTAGATGTGAATCTTAATTCCATGACTTTTGACTATGAAGCTTACTAATGCGTCCGCAAGAGTTCAATTGCGTTACGTGAGGCGGACAAGACACTGAACGTATGATCTAAGTGACTTAATCGTAGAATCAGAATTATGTAAAAGCTTTGAAGAACAGTGTTTTTAAGTGCATAGTTTAACTTGAAAATGGGAGATAGGATGGGGGATCATATCCGGAACCAGTACACAATCCCATTCGTTCATATACTGTAAACCATAATTCAACTTTTGAGAACCTACATACCTCACAGGAACCCTTGTTTAATTGACCTCAGAGGAGATCGCATGTTTATGTTTAATTCTGCTATTTCTCTTCTTTTACCATATTACATTTATCCTCGTTCATGAAATTGGTAGCAACAGCAGGGATGAGAGCAGTTTAAAGTCACGACTGACGGCAGGTATGTTGATCTCACGCTGATTATGTTAATTATGTAAGCGGTCGCTAGGTATGTTAATTATGTTATCATAAAATCACGCTAGTAATCAAACTACATTACTTGAAGCGTTTCTAGTATTCTCCATTAACTGGGGTAGTATCCCATAAATAAGCTATCGAATCGTAACCAAGATATCAATTCATTCCAAGAATAAACGGTCGTACATTACAAATTTCCATTTCGTAAACTAATTTGATATGGCCAACGGGTCCATCATCAAAAAGCAACACCTTCATTATGAGAAGTCGAATTCCGTGAAAAGGATTAAACAAAAGAGCACGGGGAAAGGAAGAGTAACATCTAACCGTCGCCGATAGTGGAGTGCAGCTACTGGTCTGACTGCGGCTTATTTCCAACTTACCCGGAAAGTACTCCCAGGGTCGTGAGTCAGATTTAACAGGTAAACCGATTTTACCCAAATGTCAAATCATTTCAATTTTGTCCATATGAATATGTTCTCATTTGTAATGAATTCATGTAGTTAATATCAATTCAATCGCTATGTTTCCGAAAATAAATACAAAAAAATAAACAAAAAAAACGAGAAAAACTTGAAACTAGATAGCGGATATTCTCCCTAATTAAAAATTTAATAGAGCTGTATTTTACTTTAATTTCTTTATGCTTGCACCCACAAGGATACATGATAGTATTATTAATATTCGTCGCCTGTGTACCGAAATCCATGGGGAACCATTTATTCCGAACAGACGAGATTGACCATTAAAAACTTGACGACGGTCGTAAGTTTCCTGTGTACTCTTGGTAGGCAATATGAAGCAGAAAAGATTGACGACCAATGAGAAGCTTGATGGACTCATAAGAACGATCTAAATTCTCGATAATCCACGAATATTTAAGTTCTTAAATTTGAGGCTCCGTTTTGTCCATAACGAGAGTTTATATAATGATTATTCTAAAAACATGGAGATATCTTGAGGATTAAATATTTTTACGGACGTTATATTTAAGGCTTGTTTAATTCAAAGAATCAATTTTGGTAAAAAATATTTTACTTTTTACCTGGGTAACAATATTGGAGCGAAGACTTGATGAATAACTTTGAAGCGATTGAATTATTCTTGATATTGTGTGACATGAAAAATATAACAAATAATTGCAGAAGAGCGCGTATTAACGGTCAACACGTTATCATATCACGAGTACATTGCCAACATTCTCTTCTCCCGTTGATTTTTTATTTGTAATTTATTCATTGCTATTCTTTCTTTAAAAAAATTGTTTTTGTTTCTTTATCTCTCTTCCTTATTTCTCTCTAAACTTGTAAATTTTTCTCTTTATTTTACTTGTCTCAATATTTTTCTTATTTTGATCAGTTTATTTTTAGTCTTTCTTAGTAATATTTGTTAAATATGATCACAATTTACAAATATATTTCACGTTTATTCTTCTTCAACAATTCCACTGGAGAAAATATTAAATAATATTTGTTATGACAATTACTTCATTTCTTTCCGTTGCGTTAACTCCTCGGAAATGCCCTTTTAGCGATTCATTGAGTGAAGTATCTCCGTCCTCGCATTGTCCTCACCCCGCGCGCTGTCCTGTGACCAGGAAACGCCGACACGACACGTGAGGACGGCTAAAGGACACCCTCCCACTCTCTTCAGCTATTTATCAGTGCGCTGCATGGTCACCGGAAGAGCAATCCACTAGCTGGCGAGGACGGGGCGACAGGTGCGCGCCTGACGGAGGCCATGGACACTCAGTGGCACGAATCAAAGGTTAGCTTTCTCACTGATTTGTTTATTGAGAAAACACCAAAATTCTACACACACATAAATCGATTTTTATAAATTCGAAAATATATACAAACGACATTTAACACACCCTTGAATTCGTATAAAGAGAAATTACCTAGAAATAGGTGACACAATGAATATGAATGACAATGAATATTAATTTTAACCTTAAGTGAAAATTTATAACGAACAATGTGGCTAGAATTTAGGTGCATTATATTATGAAGACATATATGTGACGTTTCTCTTTCGTGTTATCAAAAAATATGTAACTACAATTAACGTCCATTACATAATCAAATCACAGAAATAGTTAAAGACTTACGCCTTTTAACGGACGAATACTATATTTAGTGATCTAAAGTTCACAACGTACCACCTGACTTCAACATAAAGTCAAACGCTTTTACGAGATTGTGAATTAAATTATTTATTTAATTTGATTAAAAATATGTTGACATGATGGAATTTTTATTATTTCCAATATGCCATAAATATTTTCCGGTAGTGGTAACGTCTTTGTGCTGTTGAACAAGATAATAAGTAGACCTATTCTCTCGTCTTTTGGTTCGGTGAGGATTTCAGCTGGGGTGGAGGGGGAACCTTTGAATACTCTAGACAACTGCTAATACGGTACCTTCCGACTTCCTTCAAACACCCTCTTTCTGTAATATATGGTAAGATAGAGGACCAGTTTCCATGATATGGAAATTTCCACATTAACAAATAACAACTCTTAAAAGAAGTAAGAATGAGTGAAGCTGAAAGGAATCATTCTTTGTGCTAACACTTGAAAACAAGATAGTGGATAGAGGCATCTACCCATATTGATTTTTTTCACCTCGAGTAAACCACACTTAACCTAACTCAATTTTGATTTCTAGATCAATACTTAAAATAATTAATTGTAAAAGCTCTATAAAATCAGACAGTTAAAAATTCAATATCCCTCTTCTTCTAGACGCCACCATTTACATCTTGAACATCTTATAGTTTTGTTATGAAGTTTCTTTTCTCATGAGAGATGGTATCACTGCATTGTCCACATCAAAAACTGAAAATTAAAACATGCGAGCATTAAATTAGTTCAAGCTGAGGAGAAAGATGTATAAGAATGCAATGTGATGAAATAAAATGATATTTTATGTTTATAATTTTTGCAAGTATTTGATCTCGATTTTGTAAAGAATCTTATAAATCTCGAGAAAGAAGATTTTTGTTAGTATTATACGATTTATTATTAATAAAATATGGGTAATACATTTTTGAAAGAGAAAATAAGCACCATTGCCATGTAGGAAGAAATGACGGCGCAATTCAATTTGTAGCTTATGCGCATAAGACGTACGTACAATACTCCATTGTGGAGGCTCATTCCTTCTCCACAATCTCGTAAAAGCCTTCATCCATCCGAACGCGCCTCTGGCTTTACTTAACGCAGTGTTATAATATTCTTTCCATCGCCGTATACTTCGTGGAATACTGTACCACCCACCCACTCGCCTTACCCCGTCTATAGCAAGTCTCCATCCTATTACTGGGATTGACGCTTAAAGAAGACGACTCGCTCTGTAAAGAGGGGTGAACCTGCTACTTCATTTTAATACAAAGCGACCGGTGTGAAAACGTGTTGCATTAACTATTGGAGAGCTTGTCAAAGTTCTATGTGCATATATTATAGAATAAGATGCACATAAGACGCTTCAAAGAGCGCAAGATTAACATCCCTTGCTCGGATCGGGTGACGTTTTATCAACTCGCTTCATTTCCGTACCTTGCGAACGATGTCTCACCTTTCACATATTTCCGCTCGATTCTCTTCTCGTTTAGTCGTTTCATATTATTATCACTCTCTAAACTTATTGTCATATTTGATAGAGCAAAGACCAATTAATTATTTCCCCTAAAAATTATTTGCCTCTCATAGAAATTTCTTAATGTCTTTACACTTAGTGTTGAAAAAAAAAGTGTTTTTGAGAATCAATTTTTCTGTAAAAAATTATAATAACGTAAAAAATATTTTTTAAAGTATGTTTTTTGTCTTGTGGCTAATGTGACGCTTATGAGCGTAGGACAACATTTCATGCAAGCATACGTTAATAGTCACAATGTTGATTCCACTATAGGATCCTATCTATGCCGTCAAAATTTACATAAATACACGAAATTAATCTTAGTTATTTAGTTTGAAGCAGGTTATCGAAATACAACATCCTTCTCTATACCTTATGATTGCATTTGCGTACTTGAGGGAAGTTAGCAATGTTGAAAAATGCTTTAAGGGATTATGGGATTTGTGATGTAAACAGAAAACGTAATACGACTTAATATACACAGGAAAGGAGCATTATTTCCCAACAAAGTAGAGATAGATGCAAAGGAAAATATTTTCTACTGTTACATACTGGGAAATTGCGAATCACGAAAATATTCTGGTGGAGAGAAATCTTGTGATGAATGTGAAATAGTCTCCCGTATTTGAGACAAAAATGAATTAGAGATAAAAAGAATATCATGATACAAGAAGGAATAAAAGTTTTAAATATGAACTACTTGAGATGCGAATATGATGATAAGTATTTAAATAGAAAAAAATCCCTCGTACACTAATTTAGAATAAAATAGTAAAAAAAAATTCTTCTGAATCAGTTTATGTAACTATCATATTCTTTGTGTATTCTACGTGTTTATATTACTTTATGCATCTTGTAAGCATCAATTTTACGTTCAGTCATTTCCTTTACATTACCATTTTATTATTAAATTGTGTAACTGTGTCATTAGTGGTGAGATTCCCGTCATAAGGCTTTTTCTTTCTCGTCAACTTCGAATTTAACTTTGCACAAATCTACATGTAAGAAAAAAAAAGTGTTATACAGTTAGTATTTTGTTTATTTTTTGTCTTCTAGAGCAGTGATTTTTTTTTTCATTTTATTACCTTAACGTAACTTCTGTAAGGCTACTTATTAAATACATAAATATTTATGAATCCGTTGAAAATATACTACAATATTTAAACGAATAAATCAATAGGAAGCCATAAGGTATTTTGAAGGTAAAATAGCAACGAGTGTTTCCACTAACAGGGTTGTAAGTGTAAGAAGGGATGCATTGAATTAAACTCCTATGGAAAACTCCCCAATGGTTTCCTATTAATCGATATATTTGACGTTTTTGAATTATGAGATACTAGGAGATCGTCCCGGAGTTTTCCAGGATTTGAAGAAAAAAAATGAATACAATCATTACCGGATATTTTGGTATTGAAAAATATACGCGGATTTTTTCGCTCATTTTTCACTGCACTGTTCGAGGTTCTTATATAGTATTCTAAATTCGTATGATAGTTAACATATTTCTATACTGTCGAAATATTAAATTTTCACTTTTTTTAATTTTAAAAATTAAGTACTACGAAGAAAACCTTCGAAAATACAAAAACAGTTTTCGGTATTGTGTGCTTATAAGTATGGAATTACAAATTATTTTAAAATCCTGGCAGAAAGAAAATACAATTTACACAGCTTAATAAACGAAATTTACTTGAAAACAGTTTTCTTTACAGTTTTTGTATAATTCCACGATTCGGTCACCCAGATAATACGTTCAGTGCATATGTCCGCATCACTTAACGCTTAGTGAACCCTGGCGGACACATTAGTAAGCTTCATAGTGAACGATCATGCCAGTTAAGATTCACATCTACTAATTAGCAGACAATTTTAATTATTGTTCTGTTCTTGTAATTAAAATCAATATTAACCTCGCATTTTAGTTGCAATGATCCTTAAGAAGTGTCCTTTCAAATTTCAAGCAATTTCATCGATTACTTTTCCTGATTTCCATGCCGCAGACATTCCAAATAATTCACTTCATTAGAATAGGCATTCAATGCCCATGACTTTCTTTCGTTCCTTCGATCAGCTGATCCTCTCTCCGTTGCCTTCTCTCCCGCTTCCTCTTCCTTGGTTCCTTGTCGCGTAATTCGGTGGTGGCGTCCGTTGCATGGGTAGAGGAGGGGCGGACAGGCAAATTGCATTAAGCCCTTGGCGCAGGTGATAGGGAGGGCGGGGAAGAAGAAGAGAGGATGGTAAGGTGTTTTTGATGGCAGTGGCGCGCGCCGCCGTTTAATTAAATCCGGGGAAGAACAAGTGAGAGGCAGGAGACGAGCGGAAGCGCCGGCGCCGAGATTCACTCTAACGAGCTCTCTTGCTCAGACGGACTCCGGGACATCCTCTTGGCATTCACTTGGCATCGTCTTTCGTTTCTCTCGCTCCGCTACCACTTATTACCTCTTTTCTCAATTCTTTTAATTGTTGTATATTCATATCTCTACATAGTTAATGTTCATGGCTAATATCTCGTTAATAATACTAATTTTGTGATAGTATCCATCAATCATATAAATCTCTTAGATTGCGGTGAACCTCACCGCCAGGTAACAGATTAATCATGTTACGTCGAATGAAAATGGGAGACGGGACCGGGGTTCGAACCCGAGTCCCGTCTCCCATTTTCATTCGACGTAACATGATTAATAAGTATCCATCAAGTTTTACTTTGAAGCGCAAGACCACGACTACGGTATTTTACAGACTATAAGACGCTACGGACTATAAGATGTACCTTAATTAAGCAATTAAAAAAAACATTTTTACCATTTTTATTATTAGATTGCAAAGCCAGACTAAAAAAAATCTTAGTTTATGAAACCGAACTGACCGATAACACAAATCATTTCAATTCAAGTTCACTGGCACCGTAGACTGCAATGACGCATCATAGGCTTGACAATGTTCAGGATGTGTGATGGCGGAGCGGGAGGGAGACAAGCGTTAGCAAACTTGTGAATCGCCGCCACTCATGTTCGTCGCATCGGTGCACTGCTGCTGCCAGTTGAATCCAATGTTGCCAGATAGAGATAGGTTTCCCGCGGCATCGAATATATGGCCATTTTTAGAGCGGCGAGAATTTTAAATCAAACACTGGACATTTTTATATTAATTTCGAGTATAAGACGCACCTGAATTTTGGAGGCAATTTTTTGAAGAAAAAAGTGCGTCTTATAGTCCGTAAAATACGGTAAGTGCATACCCTTCTATTGTCAACTCATATCTTTTATTAAAAAAATGAAGCAGCGCTTGATACTACCATACAGTACAAGAATGTCATAGATAAGAAAAAGGAAACATTTATCTGAATTTGAATATAGTTTGGGGGACTCCCATTCCTCAAAGAACCTTGCTTGTTGCAGACGAGTGTGGAAACAAACGCATTCTCACGCCCCGTACGAGTTTTGTGGGTGAAGGCTGTGCTACAGCGATCATATACTAGCAAAAGTAGTATACAGAAAGTAATTGCAACAGAATCCGTCATTTAGGACTGGCATGTTTGCGACTTCTTCCCGTCTATGTGTGGGTGTCTAATTGCTCGCTAAGTTTATAACGTAATAGCCAAACCAAATTTCATTCATAATCATTCAAATCAAAATGCGTTTCGACATTGTATTGAAAATTTCCCAAAAACTTCTAATGCTTTTTTCTTGGAATATTTGGTATATGCTGATTACAATATCTTCGCGCTCAGTCATTCTTGATTTTTCACCAACGATTTTGGTTTAGAAGATTCAGTAGGAGAAGGAAAGAATAAAGCTTTTCATACCTGCATCCTAAGTTTCGAGAGTGAGGATTAAGTGTTATTTTAAAATCAAGGGTATGCGATTTCCATATGATGTATAGAGTATGAATCAGGAAAACAGGAGAAAAAACGGCAATTGTTTATATGAGTTTCTATAATTAGTTCACCGGACACAATATTAGTCATCCACACGAGACATCGCTCTAATACCGAGTATCACCACATCTAGCCTCGATAATGGCTTTAATTCGGAGTGGAAGAGAATCTACTATGTTGTTCTGGTATGCCATATCTAGCTGAAGCCAGTCAGTGAAGATTAGTTCCCGTAGATCTAACGCATTGTGAAAATGTTGATTGGTATGTTTCGCCCGCTGTTACTGAAATAAATTTTTATGGGATTAACATTGGGTCATTTAGCTGGCCAGTCGTTGTGCAATAGGGTTCTTGAGTGTTAGTTGAAACAGTAGCATGCGCGTGCAACCCTGTGAACATCATCTTCAATGATACTCACTCCAAAGATCCCTCACTTCTTTATAACCATGTGGTGTCTATTCTCCATTTTGTGGCAAAGAATTGATTAAAATCCAAAAACATTATGATTTTTAGAAACAAAATTATTACTCCTAAGCAACTGATCCCTGATAATCCCTCTTCACTTTCAAACTTGCGCTAACCGACCCTCACCTACATAGCCAGAATTTATTGTTTCTTCTTTCTTCTTTCAAATTTTCCATTGTACTCTCCACCCCAATCTTCTGCTATAAAACTATTTGAAATCATTTATATGAAGGAAACCCAAGAAACATTCTGGAGATTTACTACTACTTTACGAACAAACGATTACTGTATTATTCGTTGCTTACGTGTCAAGCGAATATTACTATATTGTATATAATTGTAAATAATTCCAAAGTATGTTGTAATAATATAGGATGTTCGTTCTCTTGTTTTTTCGGTGGAAATAATTAGCAAAATAAAGGTGTAGACAACCACACTGCCTTTTCTCTTTCAAAAGGTTTTCTTTATGGAAATTTATTCTTATCAGGTCTCTTGGCTGATTTGTACTATATTTGTTTAACACGTTGTGATTTCTCTGTTCTATCCTTGTTCTCCTTGTTTCGTTCCCCAAGAGTGTCGTTACTTTCTCATCTTAAGGGATCGGGGAACAGGTTTTCCTCCCTTCATCTACTGCCCCTTATCTCTTGCCTACCTTCGGATGCAACTTTGCAACAACTTGGAGCACCTTTGCTTGTAAACGCGCTCACTTCCCCGGCTCCTGTCCGAAACACCCCTCCTCAAACACCTCAACTCACCCTTCGTTTCATTGTACCTCTAACCCCTTTACTTCAGCACCACGTGACCTGCTTTCCCTTGACACGTCCTGAAACACTGTTACCAACTTCCTCTGTCCTTGTTTTGTAGCGATCGAAACTCCCATCTCATTCCAGGAACTGGGCTGCTACACACACTCATATATCCTTCTAATACATACATCATCATTTCACGTTCATTATCAACGTGCAGCATGAAAACTGATAAAATGAACGATCACTTTCCGAAGGCACTTTGAAGCATAAAATGTCCCATGAATCTCTGGTCAAATCCTTGACGTTTACGAGTTGTAATAAAATTTAATCAACTGAAGGGTCGTCCGTCAGTCAAAAATATTGGAACATAAAGTAACTAAATAGATAATTTCCACATAAAAAAATCAATGTTGATGAAGCATACATGTATTGATTTGTGAGAAATATCCCGTGTGAAGACAACCAAGAATGATGATATAATTCTTCAAAGTAGTTTTGAAGAGACTCATTCCCGAGTCAAGATAGTAAAGGTATTATATATACTAGGAAGATAATAAAATAAATAATTAAAAACTTACGACCTTTTATGGACGAATAATATTTTTAGTTTTTGTGAAAAGATCACCACTACTAGCAAGACCCTGCTCTCAAAATTCGAGGGCCGTATTTTTGTATTTTAAATGTAGAAATCATATTAAATAGGCATAATGTTTCGAAGTCAATGAAACAAAAGAAGCAAATAGTACAATGTTAAAACAAAATAAAAACGTTTATTAACTCTTTTTAAATAATAATTTTTTGTTTTGTTTTCCATTTAATTTAAATAAAAGTTAATTTATGTCTATTTGTCCTGAACCTTATAGCTTATCGTGTTTGGCAACAACCAAAGCTTCTGTTTGTCTTTTCACGTTACCCTTCCTATAAAACGCGAAAGAGTTTTTTTCATTGAAAACGTCAGCGTTGATCCCTCTTTCTAAACTGGCCATGTAGGTTATTTTATGTCACGTTTGCTTCAGTTGTTGGTTTTACAATTTTCTTGCTTCTATTGTGGAAGTTTTTTAGTCGTATGTGTTTCTGTTGCCTAGTATTTCTTATCGGTCTTTGCCAAGAATACATAAGAATTACTGCGGGTTTTCTTTTCTTTATTTTGTATAATTCTCAAATGTGTGGCACGTATACATTTCCCTTTGTATACATTGTCCCTCCATCTTCGACAGTACATTCGATTAACAAGATGCATTATTTCATGTATAATGAGGACCTGCGTTATCGTTTTTTCTGTCCTTATAATCAGTTCAATTCAATTCAGTTCAAAAGGGTTTTATTTTAACATAAAATATAAATATATATGGCGGGGCTTAGGGCCCGAGCGCCTTACAGAAACCGTAAAATGTACCGTGGGCTGTGCATACTATACCTTAGAATTAAAATCTCAATGAACTGAAACAGTAAATAAAAATAGAAATATTAAACGATTCCGATTTTTTAGCAGGTAACTGATATAACTAGCGGAAAAAGAAAATGAAAAAGTGATAAAAAGTAATAATGAGAATTTTTTTACTGCCATGGCTATTTTTTTCTATTTTAATTTTAAATTTAAATCTCAGTTATTGTTATATATACTTAAGTGACTGTTTCGTTCATTGAGCACCGTTGGGAACTACGGAAAACCAACGGTTAGGGCAAGCGCACTAAGCATAAAAAGAAGAATCTGATTGGAAACTGGAAACCTGTAACAGAACAAAAAAATTCGGCAGCAGAGTCAAATAAATTAATAGAAAGAATACATACTTATCTGTAGGGCAAATAACATTATATACATGGCATACATACCAACATACCCAAATTAATCTTGTTTACGTATTTACCTATATATACGTACATGTACATGTACCAATAACCGATTAAGTACACTATTTTTTATAAATGAAAACAGACTAAAATAGAATACTAATATTACTACTACTACTACTATCACTTATAATAATAATAATAATAATAATAATAATAATAATAATAATAACAATAATTTAAACAGATTTAAATTAAGTGTGTTGACCAAAATCAATCTCCTTCAACAGTTCCGCCTCTCTTTTTTTCCAACCATACTCAAAAACTTGCCAAGGAGTAAAGTAACGGAGATTCTATTATCTCGCATTATTTTAAAAGCTAGAGTGTAATTTCTTGGTTTACGATCGTATCCCCCCTCGAGAAGCCATTTTTTTTTCTACCTATTTCAGTCTTCTTGTTCTGTGCATAAAGAGCATTGCGAATCTCGATCGCAAGTCGAAACCAAGCATAACCTGCTGTTGCTACCTTGTTTAATTTATTTATGTACGGATTTGGCCCCCAGTCTCCTGCCACAATATTCTGCACGATTAGTGACCTCGTTTCCTCTCATCCGTTATGTTTTGTTTCTCTATGTCTTCAAGTCTCTGAATAATTAATTCATAGTCAGATCTCGCCGGAGTTGTCAGCCACAAATGTCGTAGACAGGCAGTATCGATTATAGTTCTAATTTTTTGACCCCACCCATCGTTACACGTTAACTCGTTGCAATCGTATATATTGTACTTCCTTTCCCCATTTCTTATTGAAACCCAATAGTTAATGGCCCTCATCTTAATTTTTACTTAAAACGGTAGAACTTCGAATTCCCAAAGAGTACCACAGTTAGCTGTACTCGTGGGAACACCAAGATTATTTTTCAAGAATTTATTTTAAAGAGAATAAAGTGATGCGCAATCCCCAACACCCCATATTTCAGCTCCATACGCTACTGCAGGTACGAATAGTAACGTGTACATTGTTGCTACAGTCCTAGGATCGATGTCAGGTATGGCACCAGTACTTCTTTGGATATCATTTAAATCATACATGCATTTTTGTTTCGATTTTTGCATATATCGTGACCAGGTTACGTTTATGTTTACTTTGACACCTAGATAAGTGTAATCTTTAACTTTCTCGAGAGGTTGACGTTTGTAATTCCAAATTTCACTTTTACTAAACATCCATCCGTTTTTTAATATAATGACTTTGATTTTATGCATTTTTATATGTAGAGACATTTTATCACAGAACAGCTCCAACGTATCTAGACCTATCTGAAGTCCCGACGGTGTTGTGTGGAATAGAACACGATCATCCGCAAATAGCAATCCCGGTATCTGTTTCTGTTTATGAGGATCACCTATTGTTGGGGCATCTGTGGATGCCTCACGTACGTTTTTTATTACGTCGTTGATAAATAATATAAATAACAACGGAGAGAGAACACATCCGTGCTTCATTCCCTGAGTTACTTGAAAAGTTGGAGTTAGAGTAGTATTATTTGTTTTAACGCATGTATTGTCGGAGCAATATAAGGCTTGCAAAGTACGTAGGAATTTTTTGACACTCCATCACCAGAGGATGTCTCTGTTCACAGTGTCGAAAGCTTTCTCAAAATCTACGAACACGCTGCACAGCTTTCCGTGTTTCTTTCGAGTTTCTCTCTCGGCTAACGTTTTTAAAAGAAATAGATTATCTATTGTGCTGTTGTTGCTTCTAAAACCAGCCTGTAATGCCGAGAGTTTATTTTCTCTCATGACCCAGAGTTGTAATCTCCAGTACAGAATTTTGCAATAAATTTTTTCCAATAACATTAAGTAGTGAGATTCCCCTATAACTTCTTGGATCGTTTGTATTTCCTTTATTTTTATAAATAGGTTGTATTACAGCCGTAGTCCACGAGTCTGAAAAACACCTTCATTTTAGATGTAATGAAAAAAGTCGGTTAAAAATGACACAATATCTTTGGTTAGTTCCTTAATAAATTCGGAAGGAACACCATCTACTGCAGGCGCTTTATTGTGATTTTTGAATCGTGAATGGCAGAAGATATTTCATATGATGTAATATACGCATCTCATTCAGGCACTTTATCGGTTGTAAGTATTATTTCTTTTTCGTTACTATTTCGAGATGTTATCATTTCCTGTTAGAAGATTTTTAAAGTGTGATTCCCATTCCATGGCATCTATATCATTTGATATAATTTTATCTCATCTTAATTTACGAATTGTGTCCCATAGGTCGCGGCTACCTTTCTTTGATAGTATTTCTCTGAGACGATCAACTTCCTTTGTTGCCAGGTTTATTTACTTTCCTTAACTATGTGTTTATATTCTTCGCGGAGTTTAAGATAAGATTTGCGCAATTCTATCCCACCTAGTCACTGATAAATTTTCAGGGCAGATTTTGCGGATGCTTTTGCATATCTGCAGGCATCGTTATACCACACCGAATGATTTCCTGAATTTTTGTTCCCCTAAATTATTTTCATACTCGAGCCTGATTTTTGTAAACAATGTATTATGGAGTCCGCTGCAGCGTTTTAATTTTGAACCGCAAGTTTAATTTGAATATCGTTACGTAACATTGCGAAATTCCTTGAGAAATTCGCCTTATAGACCGATTTCTTGTCGTCATTCCATTTGTACTATCTAATTTTGACCCCATGCGTGCGGGTGTTACTGCTGTGAAAAATAGATTTTCTCACATACGACTATATGGTATGAGTATTTGGGTTCAATTCGAAAGTCGTCTATATATTGTCATAAATTTTCCGTGACTAACGCTTAATCTATCACACTTTCCCCGTTTCGTTAATAAATGTTATATTCCCGTCTAAATCTGATCCGTATGAACCATTTAGTATTGTTAGGTTATGTGTTCTTCAGAAATTTAATAGGTCTCGCCCTTCCGGGTTAAGTTTTTATCCTTACTATTTCTCAAGTTTACAAGCGCGAAATCGTCAAACGGCGAGGAGACATTGCTTTCTCCGATTCTGGCGTTAAAATTTCCCCTTATCATTATACTCGCGTTGGGATATTTATTTTCGAGACTATTTATCATCTGACTCATTTCCGTATAAAGGTTTTCGATGTGGTACTTTGACTTATCACCGTGCTTTAAACAATTACTATTAGTTACTCAGTATCGGCAAATAGTACCTTAATGCATAAGGCAGTATCAATTTCTGTTTTCATTTCGTCACAACGATTTGTGTGTTCATTTTTGTACATAACTGTGACTTAACCATTCTGCGGCCCGCGCGTGCCCCTGCTCTGTAGATGTTTTGCTACCGTTGTGAATCCGTGTACATTATTTTCATCTTCCTGCCTTGACCAAGCCCAAAAAAGTCAAATTTCTCAAGGAAACTCAGGAAACCTCTTTTGCAAAGTTTCTTCTTCAGACCTTGCACATTCCAGCACCCTATCGTCAGAGTTGCATGCAATAAGTCGTACTGCCGCCTCTGCGCATTACCTGTTTAGGGTTTTTCTCCCGAGTGATTAGTCACCGCTTTGGGCGTCCACTGTGCTGCGTCTGTGGGAGGGGGTTGTTGGCGCCGGCGCACTGGCAACGATGAAGAGGGGAGGGGGCGCTCGGTCCCGTTTCCAGAAGAGCGTTGCTCCGTCGCTGTCGGCGGTGGCGATGGTGGTGGTGGTGAGGCTTAGAACGCGGACGAAGGTTGAACCGGTGGTGAGGGTTGTGGCGGCGGCGGCGGCGAGAGCTGCCGCTGGTGAGGCGACGATGACGCAACCGTCGGCAGCGGTGGTGGTGGTGGAGGTGGCGAGAACTGCGTTGTCAACACAGGTGTCGCAGCCGGGGGCGGTGGAGGTGGTGGTGGTGACTGCGTCCTCGCGGACGATGACGCGCTCGGGCTGGTATCGCGTTCAGGACGCCGTTCCTTCGGGAAGGCTTCTAGCTTCGCGAGCGTGAAGTATCGGCCTTCCACCACAAGCTTGTCAAAGCGGATGCTGGCTCTGAAGCCTTGCTCCCTCGCGTCCTGCAAATACGGGACAAGTTTAGAGCGCGTATGGCGCACAGCCGCGAAGAAGTCCTCTGCCACTCACAAAGGAAAGTCACGCAGAAACTTATATTTACAAGGGCCTGAGAAGGACCAGTAAAATATTCTCATGCTTGATCTCACAACTGGGAGAGAGAAAGTGTAATGTCTTCAGTTTTTTATATTAATTATCTCTGTACACTTTCCGAACACGTCTCAAATTCCCTTCTCACTTTCTCTTTCATAGTGGCATGTTCTTTGCGCTTCTTGTATCCTCGCCCTTCTTTACTAGGTATGTCACTCCTGCGGAAAGCCCATCTGGCGTGCTGATGGATTATCAATAAACTGGTTGAAACTTCTTTTTATTATGATATATCACCCTCAAAAGTAAAAAGTTACTTAATTTAAAAACATCTTTGTAAAGGAACCCCTTCAATAAATCGTCATGTAATTGAGCCATTATAGTACCCATGACTCTACTCCCGATATGAAGCATTTTTAGATACACTATAAAGAGATCATGTGGACGGCGTTGTTAAAGAAAGTAAATTTATGCATTTAAGACTTTCTCACTCTCAATTGAAGAATAGAGTACGGTTACATCTATACGAATATTGTATCTTAGCAAGTTCTCATACGTGTATCCGTATTCTATTCTGTAGCTTCTGTGTGCTCTGATGGAAAATCAAGGATCCCGAGGTTTTTCGAAGTGTTACTGGAGTTCACAATGATGCTTGGTGTGTTCCTCAAATCCAAAAGTAAACTCTCACGGGGATTATCCCCAGTGGCCCTCAATGCTGTCGAAGAGTTTTCTGTCTCAGACTTGCGTGAGTGGGTGTGCCTCAAGTATACAGAGAACTTAGGAAACACCCACCCTTTCCCGAACACGTGCTCCCTTTTTTAAATAGGAGGCACACCCACTCATGTATGTCTCAGGAACACTCGGGGAACACATATGCCTCACTAAGAGATCGCTCGGAATACCCCGACACTTCTGAGTGTTGAATTTTGCATTTGGGTAATATTTTTGAAGAAAAACTTAATTTTCATTAGGGTTTTTCACAATAAGTCGAAGCAGCGCACTTTCTGGACCAATGAATGCTGAAGGCGAAATCGTGCGAACAATATGAAAAGAACACGTGAGAACGTGCATTTGTATTTCTTTATTTTTTATCTTTCTCCGCTCAGACATTAATTTCTTATAAAGCTTAATCATGTTACGTCGAATGAAAATGGGAGACGGGACCGGGGTTCGAACCCCGGTCCCGTCTCCCATTTTCATTCGACGTAACATGATTAATCTGTTACCTGGCGGTGAGGTTCACCGCAATCTAAGAAATTTCTTATAAAGCGTAAAATAAAATTCATATAAAATGCATATACATATAAATAAATTATTGCAAAAATTTTCGAGCTCTTTTAGGTGCATTATATTTTTACACCTTTATGTGATAGACTGACATTAGCGTTCTGACGTAATCGGGTAGAGTAAACCCTCGTGCAAACTTTTCTGAAACGATTGAAATTTCCACACCAGATAGAAAACGGTTGAGGGCCACTATGTACGACACACAGTCACACTATTCCAAGAGAAGGGTTTCCATTAAGTACTTCCGCCGTTGTTCCAACTTGGACAACTCATGGGCAGAATGCGTGAGAATGCGCTGTAACAAACACGAATCGATACCGCGTTCAATTCGAGACGTGAAACCTTCTCGATCGCGGAGGTATGCTAAGGCACGAGCAGTCATAGGGGTTATAACTAAGGACATCCAGGGTTGGGCACCGAAATGCAATTATTGGCGTCGTGCGTTATGAATAAGTATTTTAGAATTATATTTTTTATCTTCCTTCAATGTTATTTCCATAATGTTAATGCTTCGATATTGCTTTTACAAAATTAAAGAATTTATCGAATTTAATAAAACAAGTCAGTACGGGTTTCAATTTCTCAATTAATATTTTGTTATATGATGCTAGTCAAAGTGAAGTGATATTAATTTCTCTTTTTATTTGATTTGAATCGAAGTTAAAAGGGGTTTTATTTTTTTATCAAAATTTTACTTTTTACATTAATCTTTTAATTAGTGAATACGCCAATTGATTTTGTAGTTTATTTCACTATTGTTCTAGTGCTCTCTAAGCAAATGATTAAATTTCAAGGCTATTTTTCAGCATGCTATTGTTGTTTACTTATTATCCATATAAGTGTAGTTTTATCTGTACATTAATTGTGTAACCCCGTCCTGACGCGGGTTTTTCTCCGGTTTTCTTTCGGGTAGAGACGGATTTTATATTCAGGCTCTCTATGCTAGGGGCGGCGGTCTATTGTAATAACTTATCTGAATTTAGAGTTATTTTAATAGATACGATTTACAAACAATAAGTTACGAATGATCTATTTATTACTTTATATCCGATAATATTACGCACTTGTGAATTAAAAAAAAAGAAATTTGTTGATATTATAACACATGGCTAACTATGTATTCTTATCTTTTCAATCCGTTTCTGGCTCAGGGCCCTTGCTTGCTTCCGGAGAGTAAATTAGTTTATTGTCTTCCACATGATTATCCACGTAGAACGCAGTTTGTAATTGTTTTTTGACAATAAATTTATTATTTTTTCACAAATTTATACTTCTACTTTATCACGCCATTACTATATTTCCCTTAATATTGATTTTTTTCATGGGTGTTATTGTTTTTCTTTTAATTGATATTAGTTTATTTGTAACTGTACGTAACCTCGACACTGTTGTGTGTATTTGTAAAATAAATTTCTTATCTGACGTGATGGACAACTCGGAGATGATGATGAATGATGTTAATGTTAATGTGCCTAAGTATGTTACTGTTTCGATATGGCTTCAATAAGAAAGATTATATAAATTAGTGTCCAAACATTAGATCTGTAATATTTTAGTTATTCATGCGTAGAACTTTAATATTTGTTTTCCAGTTAAAAATCATACAAATAAATTGATCAGAATTATACAAAATTCTATACATTCTGTAATTTGTTTAGAAAACTGTTTTTGAACCGTCTTAATAGGAACACTCTGCATTATATGGTAGCACAAATTTAGCTTTTTTATGCCTTAATCCCGTTCTGAGTGCAAGAGTCCTGAGCAGCTGCGAATAACCATTCGTGACCTACGACGACTAACTAGGCTCGTGCAAAAACGCTGGGAGGAAAACCAATCTACGGTCCGAAAATAACTGCGAATACTAATAATTACTAACATGGACTTCCAAAAACACTTCGTGAAAAAGTACATTTCATTTTGGCATTAGTCTAAAAACTCGTTGAGAACAATGTATTACTTCTGCATCTAAAACGATAGTTTCGTAATCTTCTGCAAAATCTAAATTCAAGTCATAATATTATTAAGTTATTGAGAACAGAGAAAATAAACTGGATTTAAAACCATGAAAAAGCATTAAACTGAAAACAAATTTCATGTCTTGTGATCGTGTTTTCTTGATTTTGAATCTTCGATGCCTACTAGTATTTCCGAATTTAGCGAAATCTACCGATTAAAAAGAGTACACTTGATAAACGTAGTCTTACGATTTTAACGTCATTCACCAATACTCCAGAGAAATCTAGCAAAACGCAATCTAGTTTTTTATTTTTTTAACGTTATTGCGTGCTTTCAATATTAATCACAGTTTTCACTCCTCTTGAAACAATCGTGAAAAATTTCTTTTCAAAAGTAACTAAATTCTAATTTCTATATTAATAACACTCCATTATTTTTACGTTTATAATTATAGATTATTAAGGAGGAAATATGAATTGACGAATCTTTAAAGTATATTTTTGCGTGTTTTAATATTTAAAAAAATATTTATGTTCATTAGTTTTGAATATTTTCGAAGTTCTGAACATTTTTGTAAACTAAATTTAATGGAAATTCATATCAGTACATATAGAAAAATATGTAGTAATATTTAATATCAATTTTCGGGGTCAGAAGAAGAATGCTGGCAAGTTTACGACCCCCTTTTTATATAAAATTTTGTATGATTGTAAAACTGAAATGTTTAATGGTATTAATTTAACATTTCTTCCAACCGTGACGTACATTGTTCATGAGGCGAATGACCGACAGATAAAAAATTCTCGAGGTAATTTTTTATCCTCCTTTCCGTCATATGGATCTTTCGTAGAATGTTAGCTTGACAGCCCATTACATTATCGCCATCTTGAAACACGGACGCTCCACCACCTGCGTCCGCACGCTGTCCTCCCCGCCCTCCCCCCTTCCTTCGCCAACCCCATTCCCTGCTCTTTCTACGCCCTTGTGGGCGATCAATGTCGCAGACGCCCTTCCACCAAATGGAAGAGCCTCGGTTTTCAAGAACTCACGCGAAATTTCAGTTACTGCTAAGATCTCTTTTGCGGGTACGTGATGCGAAATTCAAACATTATGTTAATGGTATTTCATTTTTTTCTATTTTACATTGTATGAATAAAGTATGTTATTGCACGAAAATTTTCTGTTTTCGTGCAGTTTTTTTGGAAGTAATTTTTTTTGAAGTTTCTTTTAAAACTTAAGAAATATTTGAATACTAGAATAAATTTCTTAAAAGTTTGGGTTGATTGATGCCACAATATTATGATTTTCTCGCTGAAGTTTTCGAATCATATGTTCCTAAAAAATCAATAGAATCACTTTTTTAGGAAGATAATTCTAGTTTTCAAATATCTTAGCATAGTTTTAGTAATTTTTCCGAGAAAAATTTTTATATATAAAAAACTGCCCGAAAGACGAAAATTTTCATTATTTTTACAAAAAAAAATCCAGTCAAAATTTGTTGTACACAATTCTCACTTATTAGCACTATGGCATGCGTTTTGGATACTTTCCTTGAATACAATATTACGATATTAATTGAGTGATTATAATTCGCGAATCATTTCCACAGTTCATCAATAACGCCATGGAATGGAAACCGAAGGTTATCAATGCTGCATAACTCTTTGGGCATGCGCGATGTTTCCCTGGGAATTCGCTTTCGGCAAATACAGAATATGTACGGGCTACGTCGACGAATATCTCCCCATGGCATCATCTACACACGATGCTTATTATGCGTTCAATGCAAGATTTTACATGAATCGGATATTATTACTGTGATATATATTAATACGCAAATGTACCAGAAAAATTTAGTTACTTTTCTCTGCAACTCGATGGAGAAAATCACACAAATGTTATACTGTAATTGAGATCATTAAAAGATGCGCTCACGTCCTTAGAAAGCAGCATCTAAAAATCTCGTTAAGAAAAGGTACTTGACTCGTGTATTTCGAAAGAATGTTACGTAAAGTTCGTAAAGAAGTGTACGTGAATTTCATATTTCTTTATTATGTTTTCATATTCTAATTATAACTTGGCTTATGTCCTGTTTACATTAATGCTAAATATGAACACGAGTGAAACCTCCTTTCAACTTACCTAGCAGATGGGGGGGAGTAGTATAGATAATATTATTCAGATCACTAAAATATTATTGGTGAATAAAAATAAACGTCCATACATTCAAATTTAGCTACTATACAATACTATACAATATTATGGCCATATGAAACACATTTTGAAAGCGAAGAATTAATATAATGACTGTCACCAAAATATTTCACTTACGACCGAGAAAGGATGTAATACAATAATAATACAAGAAATCTTTTTATTTAAACTACTATTAATTTATGTTTTATTGGTATACAAACAAATTAATGATGAGTACCGACAAAAAGGAACATAAATAAGGATATTCCCACGAGAAACGCTGCAGAAACTCAATGAGTTACTTTTTATATTAGACCAAGGTGAATATTCTAAACTTTGTTCGTAGAATTAGTTTTCAATAAATTAAATCCTATAACTCCACTTTTTATCAGAATTTTGTTTATTATAAGAATCTCAAAGTTGGTTGACACATCGAGAAAGTCAGGATTGACTTAAAAAACCTGCTTCGTGTATTTAAATAAATAAATTTACTGTTAACAAACAGTTAAAAACTGCTTATAACGACGCGGAGGACAATAAATTAATTTACTCTCCGCAAGCAAGCAAGGGACTATTGCATGAATTCGATCATGCT
Organism: Laupala kohalensis; assembly: GCA_002313205.1. Taxonomy (NCBI): domain Eukaryota; kingdom Metazoa; phylum Arthropoda; class Insecta; order Orthoptera; family Trigonidiidae; genus Laupala; species Laupala kohalensis. Next base: position 273,361 of record NNCF01129419.1, read on the forward strand.
CTGTAAGGCAGAGGCGGATTGAAAACTTCAGCAAACTCCTAAGACAATAATATAAGTCGGAAAATATTCTCCCGGAACAAATTCGTAAAACTCCGGAGAGATCTTAAATTTTTTTCCCAACCGATTACAATGCTTATCTCTCACACACTATGTAATTGGAAACTGAAAATAGTTAGCCACGTGTTATAATATCAACAGAATACCAACAAATTTGTATTTAATAAAACAAAAACAAAAAAAATCACACATCAAAATATCAGGCAATAGATTACTCGGTATATATTGTTTATAAATCGTAACTATTAAGAGAACTTTAAATTCGAGTTCAATTATTACATAGATCTCCGCTGCAGGGCAAGAGCCTAGAGATCCTGCAATAAAAATTTGTTGCATAAACGTAATAAATATTTGTCTCAAGAACGTTTTCTTCCAATTGACATGAGGTGAAATAAAGATTTAGAGGAGGAAGGTGCTGTAACTGCGTTTCAAGAAAACGCACGGCAAGAGCAAATAAGAGATATCATGAATTTATAAAACATGAGACGTGAGCTGAATACAAAATATGATTTATCTTCTCTGCAAAGGTTAAACACAAAGAGAAAGGAATGCACCGTTCGAAATCGTTCACTTATATTCCCCAGAAAGGTTTACCGCTCAACTTCCATGAAGTTTCATTTGTAGTCGATTTGGTGCTGAGAGTGAAAAAGTGAGAGATGGATGCGGACTACGTGAAGATGTGCATGCGGGGTTATCATTTCGGCTTAATCGCCCTCGTTCTTTGGAGAATAAAATGCTTAGGAGTAATTATCGATTAAGAAGTTATCATGGAATAAGACAGACAATTAAGACGATCTATTTTTCACTGTTAAGAATTGATATACACAAAAACTATTTGGACCAACGTTGCCTAAGACAGATGTACAAGGAAACACTAGCCAATTATATCATATGCGGCAATAACACGGCGATATAGACTGCATAATGTGTATGTGCAATTTGTGCTACAGAATGTACATAGGACGTGTTTGTTGGGATAGAGCGGATGCTTTTTTGAAATTTTGAAATCTGAAATAGGAGTTATACTTGCATGCTCTTGTATGCCATTGGATCTATAAATCGAAGACGTGAAATACAGATCTTCGTGTTAAGATGGTTGGTATGTTTAGATTCAGAGCAAATCAGGACAAAGGGGTATCTTTCTGCCTAATTCCAATTGGAATTACTAACTTCCCGGTTTTGTCAACTCGTAATATGCGACCAACGATACAAATTGGCATTATATGGTCTAGTTCTGTTCTTTGCCAAAAGACCTCTGCTGTTTCCAGCTCTTACGATAATTGTGGTCGGTCATGTTATAGTTTGATTGTTGATGTTCACTTGTGTTGTCATGTTACGCTTTGAACAGTAAGAAAGAACTGATATGTATTGTTTACATGACGCTTACCACTATCGTCTTCCATTACATAAATAATTGCTAAATAGTATGTTTTTTTTCTATATATGATCCCACAAAGTCAATATTTGCAATCAAAATAGAATGATTCCATTTGGAATCATGCCATGTATCAGCACTGTCTTGTTCAATAATAGCGGTTAATAATATTAGTGATAACATAAACTTGTACCGATTAATTTAGTTTCTTCTGGCGATGTCTATCACTTGAAGTCTTGTAAATTCAAAATATTATGACTGTCATATAGCTATTTAGTTCTTTTTGTTACTTATAGATTATTGTATGAAAGTCGTCTATATTTTTTATATTCTTTCTACAATTTTATTATTTGAATTTTTATTTATTTTTTGTAATTTTTAATTTTTCTATTGTAGGGTATATTTTATATTGTACTAAATTTTTTCGTACGTTTCATTAATTTTCGTAAATTGTATTTTATTTATAACATATCTTTGGAAATGTCATTATTTATTACAAAAATAACTACTATCCACATATAAATGACAATTAGAATAAATAAATAGTTACACCATGGAAATTGTTTATAATTTTCCCCCAATTATGACAATTGAAATAATTTCAGAATTCATTTCCGTAAGTTGTTTTTAAAGAAAATCCTTTATATTTGTGTTTTTTAAGACTTCAGAGACATAATAAATAGAAATAATATTTTTCACTTTCAAAAATAAATTATGATCGAGAAAGTGTTCAGAAGAGAATTCTGTCAAAAATAGATTTAAGATGGGAAAGAGAAACAAGAGAGTCCTATATATTTCAATTTATGTTAAAGTTAATTACGAAGAAAAGGAAATGGTTCAAACTCTCTAGGAAAAAATACAAACAATAAGTGGATATAGACATATTAAATCTACTCGAAGAGGACAAAACTTGATAAAAGATCAAGTAAATACTCTTGGAATTAATCTGTTGGCAAAGGGTGTTTATATATTCTGTAATTATCTAACAAAATAAATAATTCACACTACTATATATATGTAGATTACACGTAATCACACTGAGAAATAATAGATAACAGAGTGGTAATATGGAACATACTTTTCATCTAGAACCCTTCAATATTACGTCTTCTCTTGTTGTGCAGCATGGGTATTAAAGAAGAACTCATTGCAAGTATTATGGAAGTTTCGAATTACAAAGAGCCAGTTACCGTTAACAAATCAAAGACATTGAAAATACCCTGAGGTTTGAACAACGAACTTAATTTGCATTTATCTCAATATGGATTTTAACCATCTGCATTCTCCTTTCCGAGTGCCAATGTGGAGGCAGCAAATACTCTGGTTTTGTGACAAAATTTGAATTGTCATATCTATTATTTCACCTAATTCCTCTTAGAAATTCATTATTTGAAAAGTTCAATTTATTTGGTTTATTCTCAATAACAAGTATGAAAACGAAAACATTTAGATCCAGCAATGAGAAATACATAAAACTAGTGTGCTCTTTTCCTTCATATACATTAACCAAAAAAAGACGAATTTTTTTGGTAAGTTTTAATCGATTACCCATTTCTAATACACGGAGAAAGTTTTTTCCATGATTATATTTTTCCATGATGATCTATGATCTTTCTGTGACAGTAAATGATTTATTTTACGAATTTTTACATCTTTTTTGAACTACAAAATAAATTTTATTAGTTAGTATCTAGATGAAATAAGGACTCGAAATATTGTCTGATCATGAGATAAAAATCATTTAGATAATTTTATAGCAGAGACAAATATAATAAACTGGCCTATGTACTCAACCTGGGTAAATAATTTGTTTCTGCCATATTCTAAAGGTATGTCGATATTCTGGAGTTGAGAGGGTTTCTAATACGATCAGATGGGCGTTTAAAGTTCTAAGTATTAGATCATGGAGACATCCCACTTCTTCACTCCTTGCGAGTTTTCCGAGTTTTTTCTCTTGGGAAACGCAGCTGCAGCGATGGGGACAAAAGACACTCCATCGTCACGGCGGCGCTTTCGCAGCGACGCGCGCGGTTCCAACACCCCCTCCCCCTTGCCCCCCCTGTCAATCGCAACAGTGAACTAATCCGTTGGTGGACGCGCAGAAAGTAGTAACTGAGTGTGGGTAGCATGTCAAGGAAAATAGTCATGATGCTGGAATCAGGGATGAGAAAAAATCTTCAAGAATCTTCAAGAAAAAAAATCTAGAAAATGAGGCAACAGCATTATTGTCGTCTCTAAAAACTTATAGCTACTTCTTATGAATTATAAGTTAAAATCAATAAATTTTTATAAGTCATATAACCACAGTAGTTATAACTACTATGATTTTAACGAGTGAAACAGTAATAAAATGTTCTTGGAATATTTCAATCATGAGTATTTCAATATTTTAAATTTAAAAACTTTTCGTTTTTTGAGATGCATTTTGGTGAAACTTGTGTTCCGCTTCGTTTAATAAACCCTGCAATATCTGCTTTCTTAAAGAAAACTTTTTCGGTTTAAAAGAGTCTGTTTTGTATGTTTATGGATAAGACGATGCTAGAGATAGATTTAGTCGATGTCCTGATGGGCTAAAAATTGAAAGAATAGAGGGAGGTGCGGAGTCTACGGTAAGTATTGTTCAGAATAAAGAGGGATTGGTGTCAAAACGAAAGAACATTAATGTAAAGATGTTCGTGTGAGTGACGACAGAATGAAGATTGCCACGTTGAAAACTCTGTGGAATAAAATAATGCAATAGCAATGATGTGAATACGGAACAAATCGTGCCGGAAACTCATATTTTTAGAAAGTTGGAGAAAAAGGAAATTTTGCATTTTGGAGGGGCATATGCCATGGTTGACATACCAGGTACTTGTGAAAAAATTGGGGATTTGTCGATATTGCCGTGAGAAGTTCCTAACTTCCCGAACACTGGCATATATAGAAATATTTTGGAATTTGAAAAAAATTAAAGACACCGACAAGGAATAGAGATGTTTAGGTAACTGACAATAAGATTATGTAAATATGAAAAGAACACATGGTGGACCTAATATGATGCATAAAATGCTCTAAAGTAGCTGTACTAGTTAGCTTGTACATTTTATAAGTTTCAAAAGTGCCCCTGAAAGCAAAAAACGAAAGACCTGTTGTCACCCTTGTGGGGCGAAATTTTCCGCGAATTTCCGGTAATTGCAGACATTCAAGTCTCATGGATGGACTGCTAGTGCGCCGTCTAAAGGGTGCCGCGTTATAGACAGCGTTAGGGGCAGCGTTAGGGGCAGTGTTAGGGGCAGCGTTAGGGGCAGCGTTAGGGGCAGCGTTAGGGGCAGCGTTAGGGGCAGAGTTAGGGGCAGCGTTAGGCGCAGCGTTACAGGCCCCGGTACAGGACGCGCTGCAAGCCGTGCTATGCCACTGGCAGTCTGAGACAAGGCATGAAGAGGGATATTATCTTATAACGACCATTTCGTGCAAAGTAGATCTGTGAGAATATGAATAAAATGGTGAGAAATTGACGATATAAGTTGGGTGTTCTGTTTTAGAAAAAGGAAACAAAGTAAGAGATACGCAAAACGAAAAATGTTGAGCACCACTGGTCTACATAGAATATTTTCCCCTCCAATTCTAATGTGGTGGCGTTCCAGGTGGAACGTGTTCCAAGGGCGACATGGAGCAGAGGTGGTGACGATGGCGGAATGGCCAACGAGAGAGGAAAACAAGTGTGCATCTCCTCGCGAGAAGGATCTCGGTTCCGGGAGAGTGATGCCATCCGCCGCCGCCGCCGCCAGTGGCGCTGAGCTCGTCTCCGCAGTGCCCGTCCTGCTCCACCGCCACGTCCCACATATTTTATGGAGCGCATACATTAGTCGCAAAACGACCCAGACGCGGACGTGTTTCAAAGGGGAGTAGAACTGAGGACTTTGTGCGGATGACAGCGAAAAGAGACGACACTACGAGAGGACGCGGTAATACGGCACGGAGAGAAGACGGAAAGAGTTGGAGAGGAGCTACGAATGGAGTGGTGTTAGGAGGATATTAAGGTACGGGAGGCGAATACGGAATGGGAAGAAAATGGAACGGGTGATCGCATTTAAGCCAGAAATAAATCAGAGAACGAAACAGGAAAAGGATGAGAGAATGCTGTATCGATTCTGTCATGACGATGAGAATTTTGTGACGAGGAGATTGATGAATAAAGAGGAAAATGGGAGGAAATTATTTACAGGTGCGAACATGGCGAGACATCATGAATTATAGATATTTGGTGACGAGATATACGAGCAAACGTAACAGGGAACATGAGAAACCACTACAGGAAGTTAAAAAACGAACGCAGAAGCTCTTATAATTTGGAATGAAATGATCAGGTACTACTGCTTTAAATTTGTAAATAACGATGGAAATCATAATAAAATCAAAACTAATTTTTATAGATAGAAATATTCATATTAAATTATACCTTTTATTAATTCTAATTAACAACATATTGGTTTCAACATTAGTCAAAATTCATATTCCTGACATTTGAATCAATAGTGATACATCCGTCCGGGTAAAAAAGTAGTCTTGTTATTCATGCATTGATGAATTGCACAAAATATGATCCACGTCAGTCACGGCAATAAGCAATACTTTCTTGAATTATTCATTTGTAAATAAGAATAATAATTATTATTAATAAATGTTATATTCGATTTCACTAAATATTTTAAGATTTTGTGCATAATCGATAATGTGTACAAGAAATTGTGGCGTGTTACGCTAATTTGCGATCTACAGTGGAAACCATGAACACTTAAGAGTTGATGCGGAATATAAATTAAGGTAATCTTATTACTTCTGCCCGTCAAATATTATTTCTCAAAGAAAAAATCGTGAGAGTCAATAATGGACGATACGTTAGCCACCATATGAATCTCTTTTTTTCGTATGAATACCATTGTGAGTCGTCATAAAAATTCTAGAAAATATATGACGAAATTGCACGTAAAGTACTGCGAATACGAAATATGGGATTTTTTTCCTCAATCATTAAGGCAATAATGGATGGACAGACAATATTCCGAAACTCCCTATCTTGACAACATCCATTTGCGATACATGTATTTCTGTCATAATCTTCCAATCATATTTTTACGAAATCAACTCTTTCCTATATAATGTGCATGAAATGTTCAGAGAGCTGTGTTCTAGTGGAAGCAGGCTCTTGCCAAAGGAAATGTGGGATGGGCTGGAGAACTCTTCCACCGAATACTTGGAAAACATTCACAAAGTTGGCAGAGTGACACATCTCCTTGTAGACAAGAAGCTGTGAAAGATTTTTTATTTTGAACTAACTTATATTGAATTTACATGTTGAAATAGATTATTATTTCACATATTGCCAATTGAAGTGCCTTAAGTAACTTCAGATATGCAAAGAAATAGTATTTTCGAGTAAAAATATTATCATACTAAAATATTAAAAGGGTTTGTTGGGATACTAGTTACTAACGAAGGTGAAAAATAAAAGGGTTACACTATTAAACTTTTTCCATATGGAGCAGAATTATTCAATTTAGAATGGAGGCTAGTTGAAGATCCAAACATTTCTTAATCAAATTATTTATTAATAAATGAATGTAATATTAAATAACGATCATATTAAGGTAAGTCCTATTTTCTAGATATGCAACCCATTAAACGTTGCTGTTAAGCGGATATCATCCAAATTATTCAGAAACTGAGGAAAATTTTTAAGTACATTTTCATTAAACATTTTAACTCAATCGTAAGTCATTTTTCTATTTTGACCCCGCACTGGCGAATCACAGGATTTTTTGAAAGCTTTCTGCTTTTTAAATGTAGTAAGAAATACTACGAAAGGCTTTGTAATGTATGATAAATGCAAAGTTATTTTTGCAATAATTAAATTCACATATAGTAAAATTATTTTAAAAAATATATATTTGTAGCACATATTCTCAATATTTGTTTACACATTTATTAATATTGCTTTATATATTATCACTTTTAACCAGAGTGAATTTAAAAAAAAACCCACCAAGGAATACATTTTTGTGAACGTATTGAAGATTCGAAGCTGAGCTTTATTCGAACCTAACCTCAACATTGCATACAGAGTTCTCAAGTCGTCCGAATGTATGGACGTGGTTGGGGCACTGTTTATATGGTTAAAACATTCATGACATCATAACTATAACTCTGTGACGAAACCTGTCACCACTTTATTTGTGGAATTGATGGATAAGGTGTCGTCCCACGTAAGGCAACCTGGGAAGGAAGGAAGGAGGGAAGAAATGAGGATTTCTTACATCGTTACTCTGCGTCACTGCGAGGTAGGAGGTTGGCAGTCGAGGTGTTATATAAAGCTTAATTTTACTGGGCTCGTTTTACCCTAAAATATATCACTAATGTATGTACCCAACCACTCAGTGGTTCTTCAAAGTAATGATGGAAGAACAATTAAGTTAGTGAAACAAAATTTTTCAAATCATTTTCCGAAAGCACTAAAACATTAACGGGGGTTACGTTATGGGGGTTAGAGGTAACGTCGAAATAACGTTACAGAGGTGAGGGAGAGATAAAGAATTGTAATTTTTGATTTACGTAATTTGTAAACATTGTGCCAGTAAGTGTATCAATTTTACAGTGAGAAAACGTCTCTTCTGAGTTTGGAAATGAATATTCTCCATAAAATAAGGTAGGCCTGGCAATTAACGCCTTCTGTTAAATAACACCTACACTACGGAAAACATTTATTCGTTATGCATATATTTCTTCCGTGTACCCTGCACGTGAAGATGATATGCGATAACTTTCGGTCAGGTGGAAATGGCGACGAGCCTGGAATCGAACCTGGGGCTCCTGCTGCTAACAAACAAAAATGTACGGGACTTTTATGTTTTATAAATTTATATTCCTAATGAATGTATTATTGTGTCCAGCACCGTATTTATTGAACACATCATTTAACGACACCCAATAACTGGTTTTAAAAAGTTAATGGACTTGAAAATTATAAATAATATACACCCCCAAACCTAATATTTTTAAATTAAGAAAATTGTGTTACATATTTCTACTGAAGTTGTATTTCATTTAAGGTAGTTCTAGCACAGGTAGAATTGAATCACCAAAATATCAGAAATTGGCACAAACAAAAAATAACATATACTTATTGCAATTTCAACTGGAAAATATAGCCCTCCGACGATTTAAATTACATAACTGAAATTATAATTGCTGGTGTTGTACATTACGTTTTATGAAGGAAACACGTTAAAAAGAGAACTTTTAACTCACGAGGGTAATGTAAGTTTTCTTTTATTTGTAGTTTATTTATTTGTATATTTATGTTTTTCATCACTTTTATCTAGAGGTCACCGGATATTTGAGACAGCTATTGAATCTTTCCTGGGGTAAGATGCATACATCACGAACCCGTTGCGCATGGACGCCATTTCTTTATATGCTCCTAAGTATATTAAACGAGTGAAGCAAGTTCCCGAATATTGT